>SJYC01148209.1:0-11437 GCA_006408675.1 Madoqua kirkii
GGTGAGGGGCGGTACCTTGTAGCCTCAGGGGTCAGGTAACAGCCCCTGCCTGTCCATTTCCCCAGGTGGGGACTGAGTGAGCCCCCCACCTCCCAGTTCCGCCTTACTGACAGCCCTTGCCCCCTCCCTCGACCTCATAGATACTTCGGACGGGCTGTGCACGCGGTTGAGCCGTCCCTGCCAGACCCAGAAGCCCCAGAAGCCGTGGTGGGAGGATGAGTGGGAGGTTCCCAGGGAGACTCTGAAGCTGGTGGAGCGGCTGGGGGCTGGCCAGTTCGGAGAGGTGTGGATGGGTGAGTGAGGCCCTCCAGGACTGTGGGCAGGTGGGGAGGGGAGGCGTCTACCGAAGACCTGAGAGTTCTACGACAGTACCTTGTTTCAGGGCAGCTGCCTGGCTCTGGGTACATGCGCTGCGAGTGACCCTCCCAACCCTTTCCTGCCCTAGGGTACTACAACGGGCACACGAAGGTGGCAGTCAAGAGCCTGAAGCAGGGCAGCATGTCCCCCGATGCCTTCCTGGCCGAGGCCAACCTCATGAAGCAGCTGCAGCACCAGCGGCTGGTCCGGCTCTACGCGGTGGTCACCCAGGAGCCCATCTACATCATCACGGAATATATGGAGAACGGTGGGCGCCGCCGCCGTGCGCGGCCGCTGGGGGGCGCTGCCGTGTCCTCTGCCCCATCCCGGAGTTGGGAGGAGATATGCGTGGCTCTGCACTGAGGTTTTTCTAGAGGAATTTTGCTGAGCCCTCAAAGACTCACCTTCAGGGGCGACCAGAGGGTGTGTGGAGAAGAGGGTGTGCTGTTTGAACCGTATCTGGGAGCTCAACTTGAGGTGGCAGGCTCTGGTTGGTCAGCTGCTCAGTCGTGGCCCACTCTTTGCAACCCCATGGACTGCAGCATGTGAGGCCTTCCTCTCAGGCTGTGGAAGAGGACTCACCGCCCATTTTCCCTCACCTGCAGTACTGTTTGCTTTCTTCAAAGCCTTATCTTGATCTAAGGATGCTTGATCTCAGGAGTTGATAGGTCCCTAGCCCCTTTTCTGTATCTTCTCCCCCCAGCCTTGGGAGGTCTGATCTGTTCCAAGGCCCTCTTTTTCAGTTCTTGGTGAGCCTCTCCCCGACCCTTCGCCCACTGTTGGACAGATTGAGAGCCCAAGGAAGGGGAGTTTAAATAAATAGGAATTTCTAGGCCCAGCTTTGGGCCAAGTCTGTCCCACCTCTGGAGCTCAGTTCCCCCAAGAATACCAGCAGAAATCTAAACAGGCTTGTTCAGAAAGTAGTAGTTATTAAGGGCTCTGACTGCTTGGGTTGGAATCCTGGCTTGAGGACTGTGTGGCCTTGGGCTGATCACCACTTCTCTCTGCCATGGTTTCCTCGTCTGTAAAAAATGGTGATAATAATGCAATAGTAACTTTCTTATAGGATCTTTGTGAGGATGAAAGCTAATGCATATAGAGCAGTTAGAATAATGTCTGCTGTATAGTAATGGCTCAGTAAGTTTGTTGTTATCTGGCTCTGATTCTTTGGGAAAATAAAATCTGTCCTTCTTTCAGGAAGGGAAAAAAACTAATTGGTTAATGGATTCTGATTGGTTAATGGCAAATAGCAGGTCACCTTCGATTGGTAGTTGCTTGGAGCTCTGTGTTGAGAAGGATTCTGAGGTTCATTGGGAATGAGCACTGGGATTGATTAGCAGTATCTGCCATGGACCCAGTGGAGAAATGTCAGTGTCTGTCCACATATTCGCTGCCTTTGGGTGAGGTTTTGTCTCAGTGACTAATTCAGCACTCAAATGGGGACATTCAGGTTGTTGTCATCTTCACACAGGGTTTTAATCTCTTGAGAAGGGCCAGTGGTTACTAGCTCTGTTCCAGCCACTCTAATCCCTGGTCTTCTCCTAGTTACCCTCTGCTACCAGAAAGATGGTTCCTCACTCCCTCATGATACCTATTTTCATACTCCTATTTTAATATATTCAGCATACATTTATCGCTGTTTACTGTGGGCTGGGAGGAGCTTACCGCGTGCCTCAGTGGTAAAGAACCTCCTGCCAATGCAGAAGACGCAATTTTGGTCTCTGGGTCAGAAAGATCCCCTGGAGGAGAAAATGGCAACCCACTCCAGTATTCTTGTCTGGAAAATCCCACAGACAAGAGGAGCCTGGTGGGCTACAGTCCATGGGGTCCCAAAGAACCAATACAGCTTAGTGACTGAGCATGCATGCACTGTAGGCTGGGAATATTGATGGACAAAATAAGAATCTTGCTATCAGAGAAAACTTGCTTTAATTATGCACCCTAGGAAAACCAGTTTATGCCACAAGAAAGTCTTAGCGGGTAGATGATGATGATGATAGAATTTATTATTCTTGGTACAATCTAGAGAGGGTTTTTAAAGGAAGAGTCTAGCTGAGCCATGACCAGAAAGAAACTGTAGCAGAAGAAATCGGACAAAGAGACTTTGGAGTGGGAACCCAGTGGTCTATGAGGAAAATCTCACAGTTATCTAGGGTAGATGGAGTAAAAGAGGCAGGAGTGGAGGGAAGAGAAGAAACTGCAGATGTGGACTATGCAGGGGTTGGATGCCTGGCTGAGGAGTTCAGGTTCCACCCCACTGGTGACAAGAAGCTTGCAGATCCCTCCAAGTGGCATCTTAGTCCCCAGGAAAAGGACATCACACATCTTAGGCACCCTTACTCTGAACACACGCTCCTCCATTTTCAGCTCTTACCCTTCCTTTCCACACATCAGACATGGCTTCTAGACTCCTAGTTAGGGGAGAAGGGTCTGGGAGCTTTCCCCTGGGGCAATTTGGGTCAGCAACTCTTGCTTCTGTCCACAGGAAGCCTGGTGGATTTTCTCAAGACCTCCGAAGGCATCAAGCTGACTATCAACAAACTCTTGGACATGGCAGCCCAAGTAAGGAGACTGGGGAGGGGCTGAGCATGGGCACAAGGCAATGGGATCCAGAGGTCTGGCCCAGGACTGCTGACCTGTGCCTGGTCTACAGATTGCAGAGGGCATGGCATTCATTGAAGAGCGGAATTATATCCACCGTACTTGAGGGCTGCGAACATCCTGGTGTCCCATAGCCTGAGCTGCAAGATCGCAGACTTTGGTCTAGCACGCCTCATTGAGGACAACGAGTACACAGCCAGGGAGGGTAGGTATGGGATATGAGGGAAGCCAGGGATCTCCAGGGTCTGGCCTGGCAGACCCTGGTAACCTCACTGCCCTCCCTCCAGGTGCCAAGTTTCCCATTAAGTGGACAGCACCAGAAGCCATTAACTATGGGACATTCACCATCAAGTCGGACGTGTGGTCTTTCGGGATCCTGCTGACGGAGATCGTCACTCACGGTCGCATCCCTTACCCAGGTCGGGGTCCAGGCAGGAGCTGAAAGGGTGATGGGGAAGGGCAGCAAATTCATGTCTTTCTACTTCCTCCCGGGCTCAGAATACGAACCTTTCCAACTGCTTCCCCTCCATCCTAGGGGTGGCACTCCTGCATCTCCCATCAGGCGCCACACCGCCTAGGTCTGGCTTCCATTTCTGTCCCTGAATCTCTCTTTCTTCAATAATCCCAGTTCTTTTCTTTAACTCTAACACAGGCAGCCTAGTAGGTAGAAGAGGATCTGGTCCGAGAGGCAAGAGGCCTGCTTTCTTGTTTCATTTTTTCCAAGTTTTATTTCTTTATTTTATTTTTTGGCCATACCTTGCAGCATGTGGGATCTTAGTTCCCCAACTGGGGATCAAACCTGCACCTGCTGCATTGGAAGGCAAAGCCTTAACCGCTAGACTACTGCGGAAGTTCCCAGAGGCCTGCTTTTTATTACCATCTGCCACTGATGGTTTCTGTTTGACTTTGATTAGATTATTGCTTCTTTCTCCACTTGTAAAACGTGAGGTTAGAACAGTATTTGACCCATATGAGACACTCAAGAGTGTTAGGTTTTATTACTAATCACTTTGGGCAAGTGACTTTGGGCAGGTGACTTTACCTTTCTGAGCCTCAGTTTCATGATATGAGAAACAAGATTATTTTTGAAAGAGCTTGACTCATAGTAGATGCTCACGAAACCTGACTTCCTTTCCCTCTGAAGCCTTCCATGTAGAGTGAGAGAGATGTGTAAGCAGCCAATTCCCACTCTCTCCCACTCCTCCCTCTATCTCCTCGACAAAGTTCTTTACCGCTGAATTCAGCCAGGACAGGAATGGAATTTTTTTGGAAGGAACTTGCTAGGAAACGCTGGGGAAAGGAAACAGAACACAAAGACAGGGTTGGGAGCTCATGCAGCCTGGTGGCCAGACTTGGCAGAAGCTTCCCACATCCTGAGCAGTGTGCACAGAACTTTGCTCCTGGGAAGTAAAAACATCTTAGAATTAGGTGTGAGTATGTGAGTATGCAGGCCTTCCCTGGTCTGGACTTGCCCCATCAAAGAGTTCAAGGACAGCACTGGGGCTAGAAACATAGTCTTGTCATCCTGCCAAGAGCTCACACTGCTCCCTTAGAGAATTTTTCTACTAGAAGAATAAAGGCAGTGAAAGCACGATGATAAATGGCAACTGACGCATAGTTTCAGGGTCAGGGAGACTATGGGGAGTAAAGGGGACCTGGGTAAACCTGCGTCTGCACCAGCAGATGGTTGCTATTAAGACACAGGGGCCCAAAAAGTAGAGCTGTGTTTTTTCAAGAGAAGTCAAAGCGTGGAGTTTTAGGAAAATTTGCCCATTTCCAAATATTGGTGATGATTCAGATTGTTTAAAAACACAATAAGGGGCCAAGTCAAAGTAGGTCTGTCTGTGGGCTATACTTAGGCTGGGTGTAGCCAATCGGTTTGCACCCTTGACTCTATCCATCGGTGTTGTTTCCTAGCCTATGTCTTTCCGTGCCCTGATTTTTAAATGTGAGGGCCACATAGCTAGAGGCTCCCCAGAGGCAAGGCCTGAGGAAGAGAGGTCTCTGTCGACTAGGTTCCAGTTGGAAGATTTGTAGGAGTAAAACTACTGTTTTGCTGGGACATCTAGGAGTTAGGCTTCTCTTCTCAGGAGAATGAAGGAGAAACCAGAGGCCACACAGGTAATTTAGAAACAGGGGGCCTATTCTGCTGTGACCATTCAGTTCTCCAGAGCAGCATCTCTTGGGGTCCACATGTAATGGGCCTCACTGGTGGGGCCAGAATCAGCACAAAGGGAGGGAACTGGTCCAAAGATGACTTCATCTGGGTCAGAGAGGGGCCTAGTGAATCTTCTATGCCCAATGCAGGGTCTGCCTGGCTGAGACCCAGGATCCACCTGGCTTCCTGATGCAGCATCTCATGTGCCTGTTCCCAAAGCTGGAGAAACTTCCCCATTGTCCTGGCTGTGGGCCCCCATCCTGCACTAGGCCCTGATGGTTTCATCCTTTCCCACCAAATAATAATCATCACAGGCGCTCTTTATACTCCATCTCCTCCTCCAGGCACCATCCTCAGGGCTGTGTACACACTTTCTCATTCAATCCTCACATCTCTAGGAGGTAGGAGCTCCTATTATCCCATTTTCCAAATAAGGAAACTGAGGCTCAAAGAGGTTCACTGGGTCACTCAAGGACTCACAGCCAAACACGTCTCTGTTGCTGCATTTTTAAGCCACAGCAGACACTCCAAGTGGCATGACTGACCTTTCGCAGGTACTGCGGGTATAACCTTACTATCCTTACCAGCGATGAAGACCAAGATCCCTTTGGATTGGTGCTCACACCATACCTGTTGTCAAATATCTTTTTGACCATCACCCCTGCCTCTGGGCTTCTGAAGCCTGGAGCCTTGATGTCAGTTCTCCCATCAACCTCTAGGGATGACGAATCCTGAGGTGATTCAGAACCTAGAGCGAGGCTACCGCATGGTACGACCTGACAACTGCCCGGAGGAGTTGTACCAGCTTATGATGCTGTGCTGGAAGGAGCGCCCAGAGGACCGGCCCACCTTTGACTACCTGCGCAGCGTGTTGGAGGACTTCTTCACAGCCACGGAGGGCCAGTACCAGCCCCAACCCTGAGGGGCCTAGGTGACTGGGGCTTGCAGCCCTCCCACCATCTAGCCAGCCTGGCTGGGGGAGGTGCAGTTCCTGCGTCATACCCATGTGCCTATGCACATTTGGACTCAGTGTGTGAATCCCGCCCACGTGCGACACATACGCTTCTCATGTCTTGCACATGGGATCTGTAGTTGGGTGGGCTCTGCACATGTATCTTGTACATGTGTGGCCTGTGCATATATGTCTTGGACACTTGTCTAAGTTGTCCCTTTCTGGGCGCCCCTCTGACTTCCAAGACAACCAAAGAGAGGAGAGAGGCCTATGATTAACACCTGCTTCTCCCTGTCCCCTTTTCCTTTTCCCTGGTCATCAAGATGCTCTCTGAGAGCTGAGACCTTATCTAAAATACCTCTGTGTGCTCCTCTTTGGTGTTGGCACACATAAGGAGCTCAATAAATACCTGTTGGTGAAGATTGTACATCTTTCTGCTCCCCACTCCAGTCTCTTCTTCCTTGCTGGGGGGAGTGGACATTCAGAAGATGGAAACTGAGGCACTCTGAACTGGGGTGAAAGGTGGGAGGGATGAAGCGATGTCTGAATTTTTTCTAGCCCTGCTGATGTTGGGTGCCAAGAGGAGGTCCTTATACTTTGTGGTATGTGTTTTTTGAACCTCTTCAAACCTCCACCCCAAAGAATTATGGGCACCCTACCCAGAACCTCCTAGAGAGTAAATGCGTCCCAAGACCCTTCCTTTCCCATTGTATAAGGGTGACTGTCTTTTCCTTTTTACAGCTACTGTTTTAAGAGCTATATGTTCTGATTCACCTTTAAGGTGTTTTTAAACACAGAGTTAATCCACTCACTTAACAAATATTTATTGAACATTGACTGTACACTAGGCCTGGAAAATCCCATGGACAGAGGAACCTGGTGGGCTGCAGTCCATGGGGCCACGAAGAGTCGGACACGACTGAAGTGACTTAGTAGCAGCAGCATACTTCTCCCTTCATGTCTAACAAATCATTGGTAAAATTTACTAGGTTACAGATTTATAGTTTACTAGATTATAGATCTGGAGAAGGCAATGGCACCCCACTCCAGTACTCTGGCCTGGAAAATCCCATGGATGGAGGAGCCTGGTAGGCTGTAGTCCATGGGGTTGCTAAGGGTCGGACACGACTGAGCGACTTCCCTTTCCTTTTCACTTCCATGCATTGGAGAAGGAAATGGCAACCTACTCCAGTGTTCTTGCCTGGAGAATCCCAGGGAGGGGGAGCCTGGTGGGCTGCCGTCTATAGTCGGACATGATTGAAGCGACTTAGCAGCAGCAGCAGCAGGCAGTGGATAAGGTCTCTGGGAAGCTCACAGGGAAGATAGACAGTAAGCATCACAAAGAAATAAATGGTATGGTATGCTGCAAGGTGATAGTGCTAAGGGGACAATAGAGCAACGAAAGGGGAATTAGGAGTGTCATATTTTGGGGAGGTTTGTAGCTTTAAAGGGGATACAGTGGGAAGGTCTCATAGAGAAGGTGAATTTTGAGCAAAGAATTGAAAGAGGTGAGGGAGTAAGTGGTATAGGGAGGAGCAGTCAGGCAGAGGGAACAGCCTGAGGCAGAAACTTGGAAAGGGCAAGCTCTTGAGATGTAAAGGCTGCCTGAGGGAGGAGGATAGATCCCATGGGGCTTTGGGGCCTGTGGCTTCTGCAGGAACCATTTTGATACTCACATTTTAAAAGGATGGCTCTTACTGCTGTCTTAAAAATAGATTGAGGGCCTTCCCTGATGGTCCAGTGGAAGACTCCATGCTTCCACTGCAGAGGGCATGGGTTTGACTGCTCTTCTGGGAATTAAGATCTTGCATAACAAAGTGAAGTGACAAGGCACAGCCAAAAGGAAATGTGTGCTTTGCACTAAGTCGCTGCAGTTGTGTCCAACTCTTTGTGACTCATGGATTGTAGCCTACCAGGCTCCTGTCTCTATGGGATTCTCCAGGCAAGGATACTGGAGTGGGTTGCCATTTCCTTCTCCAGTATATCTTCCCAACTCAGGGATGAAACTCCAGTCTCTTATGTCTCCTGCATTAGCAGGTGGGTTCTTTAATTAAATTAATTAAGTAGGGTTTCTCTGGAGGCTCCATGGTAAAGAATCTGCCTGCCAGTCCAGGACACACAGGTTCCATCCTTGATCTGGAAATATTCTACATGGTGTAGAGCAACTAAGCCTGTGCTCCATAACTACTGAACCTGTGCTGTAGAGCCGGGAGCTGCAACTGCAGGCCCTGCGCCTTAGGGCCCGTACTCCAAAACAAGAGAAGCCATTGCAATGAGCAGCCCGAGCACTGCAACTAGACAGTAGTCTCCGCTCACCAAAATTAGAGAAAAGCCTGCACAGCTGTGAAGACCCAACACAACCAAAAAATTAAATTCATTTAAAAAAATTAATTAAAAAAAATAGACTGAGTTAGCAGTCAGTTTATAAAACTGGGGCGATTTTGAAAAAACTCCAGATTTCTGTCTTCTCTTGAGAAAAGAGGAAGATTTGGCTCCTTTGGGTTTACCTGGCCTCGTGGAGCTGAGTAATGGCCACCGCCTTTAGGTGGGGCATGAGCTTTGCCTTTCACACCCTATTGCTCTCAGATTATGCACCTAAGTGTTAGTGGCTATTTATCATCATTCTTGTGCTATGGCTTTTATAATAAAGAGGCAAATGAAAAGTTTTTGCACACCATTTATTTCTATTACAAAGTGTGAAAATTAAAGATGCCTGAAGATGGCAGTGTGTTTGAAGAAACATGGGAGGACATATTTCTTTGTGAAAGTAAAAGAATCCAGTTTTAAAAATAAGCAAAGTACCTGACTCAAACCAATATAACTATAATACAAATCCACTCATTTACACCACCTTCCTGACCTCTGTAGGCATCTGAGTTGGTGATTCCTGTTCAGCATTTTATAAAATGCTGCCACACCCATGACCTCATCTGATCCCATCCTCCTCCTTTTTTGGACATGGCTGCAGCCACAGAGTTGATGAACTTTGTTTTCTTACACTCTCTATTTTACTAAGCGGGAAATGGGGACACAGAAAGGTTCCTGGCTGGGAAGCAGCAGCACAGAACTGGCAATAGGGATTGTTTTTTGGTCCTTTGCTGTTTTTATAATAGAAGAGCCCAACACCACCACCTAAAGGTTGGACAAAACCCCTAAGCCAACCCTCCAATCGGACCCTTGGACACACCCCCACCCTCACCCCATATAAGGAACAAGCTTCACCCCCCCCACCCCTGAGCGGTGGGGGGTGGGGTGGGGGAGCTAGCAAGCAAGCCAGGAAACCTGTTGTTTGTTCTTGCTCCCTTATGTTGTCGGCTGCTGCCCTAGGGGCCCCAATAAAGCCTTGTCTGAAAAAAAAAAGTGCCCAGTCTTAGATCTACTGCTACTTTTATAATTAAAGGCTCAAATGCAGTTCCCATGTGAGGAATACAAGTGCCCAGGCTGTCTTTAGACTAAGTCATGTCTGACTCTTTCGTAGCCCCTCTCCTCCACCAGCCTGCTTCTCTGTCCAGGAGACTTCCCAGACAAGAATACTGGAGTGTGTTGCCATTTCCTTCTCCAGGGGATCTTCCCAACCCAGGGATCGAATTTGTGTCTCCTGCACTGGCAGGCAGAGTCTACTGTAAAGAGGCATAAAAATGTATCTTATTGACTGTAGAACCATAAGTAACTTACTTGGCACACAGTAAGCACTCACTAAATATTAATATTGTTGTAGTTGTCTCTTTAATAGCCCACCACAGTGCTTCAGCCTTTAGCTTTCAATAATGATTGACTGACTGATTGATCTAGTGCAGTGGTTCTCAAGGATTGGGTTGGGGGCAGTTTTATACTTCCTCCAATCCTCTCCTCTTTGCCATGTCTAAGTACAATTTTTGTTGTCACAGCTGCAGAGGGCTGGGGGAGTGCTACTGGCATCTAAGAGTAGTGGCCAAAGCGAAAATGTTAGTCACTCAGTGTCCCACTCTTTAGGACCCCATGGACTGTAGCCCGCCAGGCTCCTCTGTCCTTGGAATTCTCCAGTATCCTTATATTGGAGTGGGTAGCCATTCCTTTCTCCAGGGAATCTTCTCCATTCAGGGACTGAACCTGTGTCTCCAGCATTGTAGGCAGATTCTTTAGCCACTAGGGAAGCCCACAGTGCACAGGATGGCCCCCCACAACATATTTGGATATTATCCAAAATATTAATAGCTTCAGTATCTTTAGAAACTCTGCTCTGGTGTAAGGGACAGTTTCCTCCCATCTAAAGGCACTCCTTAGTCCTCCTAGGTGACTGCATCAGGAGTAATAAAGGACTGCATTTGAAAAGAAAGACTGCATTTGGAGTAAGAAAGGCTGGGTCTGCCACTTTGATATGTGCTTCTGGAGTCGAGTAAGCGTTTTAAAAAACCTGTGGTTGAAAACTGAACGTAATTATTGTGTGACTCCGAGGAAGTCACAAAGTTCTTAACTTCATTATCCTTGTCTGTAAAATGCGGATGAAAGGCCCACTCCAAGGCTGCCAGTAGGAACAACAGAGATGACCGAGATAATGTCGGTAAAGCTATGGCACAGTCCTTCGTCTACTGCAGTTTCCTGTCGTTTGTCAATTTATTTCTCCTCCTCCAGACTTAGCTGAGTGACCTTGCGCAAGTCACTTTCCATCGTAGGCCTCTGTCAAATGAAAGTTGGCCTCTGATCGCCAAGCAATCTCCCAAAGCGGAATGGGACACCCATGTTAGCAGGCCCTCTTTCTTCCCCGGGGACGAATGGTACGGTCCTGGGGCAGTTCCACCCCACCCTGTCGCGGACCTTGGTACAGGCCCAGGGGGCCCTCTGAGGCCTCGCCGGGCTGCCCTTGCCCCCCGCCGAGTTCCGGGCCGTCCCAGCGCCGCTGATTGGCTGGAGCCGTGCCCGGGCTGCGCGGCTATAGGTGAGCCTGGGCGGGGATGGGCGGAGCTCCCTGGAGGTCCGCCCCCTCTCCGCGGGTCGGACGCTGAGCGGAGCCACCGGCGGGAGGGCGGACGGACCGATTGACGGGAGGGACGGGAGGCGAGCAAGATGGCGCAGACTCAGGGCACCAAGAGGAAAGTCTGTTACTATTACGACGGTGAGCACAGTCCTCGCGCCGGGGGCGGGGCCGGGCCCGAGCCGGGCGGGAGCCGGGAGCGGGAGCCGAGGAGGTCTGAGGGGGGAGGCTGAGGCTTTTGGGCAAGGCTGAGGGAGGAGGCTGAGAGAAGGAGGCTGAGGCTGAGAGAAGGAGGTCGAGGCTGAGGGCAGAGGCTGGAAAAGGTTGGGGTTGAGGGAGGAGGCTAAGAGTCACGAAAGGAGGTGGAGCTTGAGGGAGAAGGCTGAGGGGAAGGGGGTCGAGGCTTAGAGGTGGGGCG
>SJYC01148210.1:0-11592 GCA_006408675.1 Madoqua kirkii
GGGGGGGGGTCTGGGGGTGTGGGTCGGAGGTCAGGAGGGTCGCCTGGGGAAGCGTGAGGTCACCTTGGTGGGGAATTTTGAAGTCTGATGTGGAGTTTGCGGCGGCCTCCTAGAGTGGAGGCTGAGTCCGAGGCAGGAGGCAGAATCTGGTGAAGAAGATTGCCGGGTGACATGTTCTGTTGAGAATTCTAGGATCTCTCACTGCCCCTTTCCTTCCTCATCTCTTCTGGTGAGAGGCCTGCAGGGCTCAGCACCTAGAGGTCACCAGCTCCCCTCCCCCTGTCTCCCAGCGGGCCCTGCGGTTGCTGCTGGAAAATGGGACTCCTGGGGTTGGAAGAAGGATGCAACTTGTTAAAACAAACTTTTCCGTTGAACAGAAATCTGTGGAGCAGCAGCTTCTTCTGTTCTAGGTATCGTTTAGGGGCTGAGGCCAGGGGATGATCTTGTCACCTTCCTTTCACTCAGTCTGGAGGAGCATATAGACCATGACAGAAAAATTGCTCTACACTATCAGGTTGGGAGGAAGGACAGCTCAGAGTTTGCTGGGAGCACAGCGAAGTATCTGCCCAGCCTGAGAAGTCAGGAAAGGAGGGGCCATCTCAATTAGGACCTGAAGAGCAGGAGTTATTAACTAGGCCCAGGAAGGATAAAGATAACAAGTTGAGAGGTAAGAGAGAGGTGAGCACCTTTGAAAAATGGCTAGATGTACAGTATGGTGGAGGCATAAATTTGAAGGCATAGTGTTAGTAGGTGTAGAGCAGGGGTGAGAAAAGGGTTGCAAGTGATGAGGCTGGAGAAGTAAATGTGGACCAGATCATGAAAGGCTGGGCACACCACCCTAAGAAAGTTGGATTATATTCACAAGTTGGGCACTGGTGAATCACTGAAGTCGTATTCAGGTTAGTGACATCAGATTTATTGTACCTTAGAACTATCACTCTGGGACAGAAGTTAAATGCATGAATGGAGAAGTAAGGAAAAAGGCAAGGATCCCAAGTATCTAGTTTGGGCAGTTTCATGCTGAATGTAGAAGCCATTTCAGTTGATAATGTTGAGTTTTGTTTTTTAAAGAAACATTTGTTGAGATGTCTGGGGGATATCCCAAGTAGAGGTGTCCAGTAGGCAATGGCCATTCAGGTCTGCAGTTTAGAAGACAAATGAGAAAATAGAAATTTTTGATGATTGTCAGCATACATACATACAGCTGATAATTTAGTTACAGAAGAGGATGCAGTTACCATTGTATCCCATATAAGAAGTTGTATAGGGTGAAAAGAGAAGAGAGTCCAGGGTGGGATTCTAAGGAGGTGGACTGCTAAAAAGTCTAGTGTTCTTCATGCTTTGTACTCCCGGGTGTGTAGAGTACATTTGTACATTAGTCACTGTGTATTGGAATTGCCCATTTACTTATTCATACTTCCTACAGACAGTGAACTCCTTAGGGAAAAGGATCATGTTTTGTCTACCTTTGTATACTCAGCCCCCCACAACAGTGCCTAGCTTGTAGTAGATTCTCAAAAAATACTGTTCATAAAGTGCATAAAGATACAGAGGCAATGACTTGAGATGTAAGTGAACCAGAAAGTGTTGGGTTACAGTAGCCAAAAGAGGGAGGGAGTGGCCAAGTATCGGCAAGAACTGTTTCCTGTGCAACATTTAGAACTGAAGTTAAATTGCTGTAGACTGAAGGGTTGAGTGAAGAGGCATTAGATTGAACTTTTTTTTTTAAGGAAACTTTCTTTTTTAATCATACCACTCTGTGTGTAAAGTCTTTGTTCCCAAACAAGGGATTGAACCTGTGCCCCCTGCAGTGGAAGCACGGAGTCTTAACGACTGGACCACCAGTGAAGTCTCAAAAGGCAGCTTGTTGAGACAGAGAGAGGGTTGATAAAGAGGAGATGTAGTGGCTGAGAGTTAAGTATATACAAATTTTTATGGAAATTAGGGAGAGGTTGAAGATACTGGGGAGAGGGGCTAGTAACGATGGAGGTCCCTGAGGAGAGATCAGGTGAGATGGAAACCAGAACACACGTAGGGACACTCCTCTTTCAAGAGAAGTTCCTTTGGGATGAGAGGTTAAGTGGCAAGAAAAAACATATTTGAAGGAGAGAAGATGGAAAGTGGAGGAGGCTTTTAAGATGAAGTAAGAAAATATTCCTTATCGTGAGAGTTGGGGAGGGCAGTTGGGTAGAATAGGAATCTTGAAGAGAGAGAGCTGTTATGAAAGAGGGAGCAGGTAAAAACATTTGAAGCTTTGCTGGGCAGTGGTGAGGGCCCATTTGAAGCTGGAGAACTGCTTTATCAGTTTGCACAATTTTGTGATCTCCACATTCTCAGTTTAAAAAGAGAAAAAGTGGAAAGACCTCCATCTTTAGAGAAGGGTGATCTCTTCCTTTCTGAGAAACTACTTGTGAGTTTCTCAATGAGCTCACTAGTTTAGGATTGAAATTTGGCTCTGCTGCTCAAAAGCTTTGAAGTATTGGGCAAGTCATTTTACCTTTCCAGGCCTCAGGCCTCTCCCCTATAAAATGGAGAAACTATGAGAACAGTGCATAATGCCCTTTTTAAGCTGGACTGGTTCCAGGACCTCAGCACAGGTATCAGAAGGATGCTTAGGTTCCTTAAATAAAATGACATAGTACAGTAGGCCCTCCTTAGCCTGGGTTAGTGGATAGAGAGGGCCAACTCTTATCAATAAGGATTTTTTTTTTTAAGTCTCTCAACAACCTGATTAAAAACTGTTAAAGACAGGATAATGTGTTTGGGCTCCACCCTCAGGTACTCCTTTAGCTTTCTAGATAAGTTATCTCAATTCCCCAAGTCTAAACCTTGGCTGAATTCTGGGTTGATAGGCAGGGGAGTTACTAGGGATCAAGACCTATACCAGTGAAATGGATAAGCAGGAATCCAATTTGTATAACAGCAATGAGCTTGCAACTCCTGACTGCCCACAAATTGGGTCTGCATCTTGAAGACTTGGATTTACCTGGTGGCTCAAATGGTAAAGAATGTGCCTGCCATGCGGGAGACTCAGGTTCAGTCCTTGGGTCAGGAAGATCCCCTGGAGAAGGGAATAGCTACCCACTCCAGTATTCTTGCCTGGAAAACTCCATGGACAGAGGAGCCTGGCAGGCTATGGTTCATGGAGTCACAAAGAGTGGGACACATCTGAGCCACTGACACTTTCACTTTCTGGAAGTCTCAGCCAGTGCCTTGAGAACATGTTCTGCCCAACCCCGTGGTAGTAAGTTGTCTGAGGAGCCCTGGGAACAGACGCCTCTGACTGCCTTCCCTCCTGCTGTATCTCACAGTCTGTCTGTATGGGACTGTTGAATGCCACTGCATGCTGTGCTCTGGCTTGTGACTGTCTGAGAACACAGGCCTCACTAAAATGAAGAGGATGAACACTAGGTGTTCTTTAGGTGAACACTAAGGAAATCTAAATTATGGACTTTTAGTAAATAATTATCAATATTACTTCATTAATTGTAACAGATACTTCCTATTTCACTAATGGTAAAATGTTAATAGAGGAAATAGTATAGTATCTAAGAACTTTGTACTTTGCAATTTTTCTTTAAACCTAAAATTGTTCTAAAGAATAAGGTTTAATTAAAAAGAGAGAGGGACTTCCCTGGTGGTCCAGTGCCTGGGACTCTGCACTCCCAAGGCAGGGGCCCTGGATTCAGTCCCTAGTATGGGAATTAGATCCCACATGCCGAAAGTGAAGATCCAGTGCTGCAGTAAAGATCTAGGATCCTGGGTGCCAAAACTAAGACCTGGTGCAGCCAAATAAATATTTTAAAAAAATGAGAGAAAAGGATGAGATCCTAAATATTCAACTGTTCAGAAGTTTCCTGTTACCACAGGCCATGTCTGTGCTAAAGAGAAATGGAGTACAGCTTGGATGCTGTTTGTGGCATTCCCTACAGTGCATTGCTCCCTGGAATGAAGCCTATTTATGGCACTACTAAATCATTGATTAAGAGGTTGGGACCCTTTGTTTCACTGGTAATGAAAGATCTGCCTCATCCTAGTGAACTTCCAAGGAGAGAACTTTGAGTGTGCAGTTCACATGATTTTGAAATATTTTCCCAGGAACTTTGTACCAGCTAGATTACAGAGCCCTTTAGGTTAATTGCAAACTGAAGTAGGTACCTGGGAAACCTGATAAAGGTTTTTTTTGTTTTTTTTTTTTAATTTTGAAAATTTTGACCACCCCACTTGGGCATGTCTCAGTTCCCCAACTAGGGATCAAATTCATGCCTCCTGCATTGGAAGCCCAGAGGCTTAACCACTGGATCACCAGGGAAGTCCTGCTGGTACAGTTTTTAACATCCTGGATTTGAAGTTAGAAGGGTTGACACTCAGATCATTCATTAGCTGTGTGATCTTAAGCAGGCACATAACTTCTCTGAGTCTCAGTTCATTTCCTTGAATCTTTATTCAGCCTGTGTGATGTACAGGGCATATTTGTCCTTGCTTTCAAAGAGCAGTCTTGGAGATATAAAATAGATATGTAAATAATTGAGATACAAAATTAAGTGCCATATATAAATTGCATGCAGAGGAAAAGACCATTTATTCTGATTAGGACTATGGCTGGAACTTTACCTGAACTTTGTAGTGTGAGGAAGATGCTCAGAGAAGGAATTACATTCCAAGTCAAAGAAACAGTCTGAACAAAGGATACTTTGGTGTGAAGGTGAATGCGCTCAAGAAGCTGATAATAATCTAGTGTGTTCATAAACAGAGATTGGCAGTTCAGCTCAGTTCAGTCGCGTCTGACTTGTTATATCCCCATGGACTAGACTGTAGCACACCAGCCTTCCCTGTCCATCACCAACTCCCGGAGCTTGCTCAGACTCGTGTCTGTTGAGTTGGTGATGCCATCCCACCATCTCATCCTCTCATCCCTTTCAGCTCCTGCCTTCAACCTTTCAGAGTCTTTCCCAGTGAGTCAGTTCTTTGCATCAGGTGTCCAAAGTATTGGAGTTTCAGCTTCGGCATCAGTCCTTCCAGTGAATATTCAGGACTGGTTTCCTTTAGGCTGGATTGGTTGGATCTCTTCATAGTCCAAGGGACTCTCAAGAGTCTACACCAGCACTACAGTTCAAAAGCATCAATTCTTCAACACTCAGCTTTCTTTATAGTCCAACTCTCATGTCCATACATGACTACTGGAAAAACCATAGCTTTGACTAGATGAACCTTTGTTGGCAGAGTAATGTCTCTGCTTTTTAATACGCTATTTAGGTTGGTCATAGCTTTTCTTCCAAGAGATTGGCAGACTTTCTGTAAAGGGTCAGATAGTAAGTATTTTAGGCTTTTTGTGCCTCATAGGGCTTCCCAAGTGCGCTAGTGGTAAAGAACCCACCTGCCAATGCAGGAGACATAAGAGATGTGGGTTTGATCCCTGGGACGGGAGGATCCCCTGGAGAAGGAGTTGGCACCCCACTCCAGTGTTCTTGCCTGGAGAATCCCATGGACAGAGGAGCCTTGCAGGTCAGACACGACCAAAGTGACTTAGCATGCATGTGCCATATGGGTGAGTCTCTGTAGTAACTACTTAGCTATTCAGCTCTGCCATTAAAATGTAAAAGTAGTCATAGATAATAAAACTAATGGGCATTGTTGTATCCCAATAGCATCTTATTTAGAAAAATCAAGCAACCAGTTGTATTTAACCCAAATTTGCCTGCTAACGTCTAGAGCAGAATGTGTGTGTATGTGTACATATATGGTATGTGTGTTGGGGTAGGGTGGTTGTGGTAAGAAGTTGGAAAAATAGATTAAGAAAGTCCTATTGAAGTTGTTCTTTATGCTTTATCCCATAGAAAATGGGGAACCATTAAGGATTTTTGAGTAGGGGAGTGATGTTATCAAAGCTATATATTAGGAAAATAACTGGTGTGGCAGATAGTTTGAACTGACCGCAGAGGAACCAGTGGAAGGTTATTGCTATGGATAAATGAAGAGATGATGAGTTTATGGGGCTTCCCTGGTGGCTCTGCCAGAATCCTTGCCAGAATGCTATGGACAGAGGAGCCTGGGCAGGTTACAGTCCGTGGGGTCGCAAGAGTCGGACACAACTTAGCGACTAAACAACCAACCAGCCTGGTGGCTCATTGGTAATCTGCTTGCCAGTGCAGGAGACATGGGTTCAGTCCCTGATTTGGGAAGATTCTACATGCCTCGGAGCAACTAAGCCCATGTGCCACAGTCATTGAGACTGTGCTCTGTAGAGCCAGGGAACCACAGCTGCTGAGCCCACATGCTGCATGCCTTAAAGCCCGTGGTCCACAGCAGGACGAGGCAATGAGAAGCCTGAGCACCACAGCTAGAGAGTAGCCCCCATTCTCCTCAACTAGAGAAAAGCCTGAGCAGCAGTGAGGACCAGCACAGCCAAACAGAAAAAGAAAATTAATGGATAAGATAATTTTTAAAGAGATGATGAGTTTAGTCTTTAATCTATAAAATGGGAATAATACTCCCTGTCTTAACTATTTTCCAGGGTATTTGTGAGAATCCAGTAAGAAAGTGATTGCAAAAGTGCTTTGACACCATAAAGTGTTCTGATGTGCAGGAGGTGAACTGTGACTTACAGTAATTCTGAGTAGTGATGATTATTCTTTGTGTTGTGGGAGTGAATTCCTTGGAGACAGTGAGGTGAGTCACCTCACTGGCCGCTGTTCCCCAGTAGCTTTGGACTGACCCCCTCACACTGTCTAATGCCTTTGGGTTCCAAGGGAAAAAACTGGGCTAGACAGACATCCTTAAGTGCTCATCTCACTACAGTCCCCTGTTTTTTGTTTTCTTTTGGAGTTACCCTTCCTTGATGTGGGAGAGAATCTTGGAGCCTAGAATGAACCAGACAGAATTTGCCTAGAAATTTGTTGTAAAAATCTGTGGGTTCTCCTGAGAGTGTGTGTCTAACTGTGTCACTGAAGCTGTCACTCTTTTTTCTTCAGGGGATGTTGGAAATTACTATTATGGACAAGGCCACCCAATGAAGCCTCACCGAATCCGTATGACTCACAATTTACTCCTTAACTATGGTCTCTACCGAAAGATGGAAATCTATGTGAGTTACTGGGAGCTTCACCCCTCCCTAGCCTCTTCAGCTCTGGTTCCCCATATATCACTCATTATCTCATTTTTTTTTAATTACTCATTTGTGAAATGTGTTGAGTGACTGTTATGTGGTAGACATTGTAAATGGTAGAGATTCTTTGTTTTTTAAGGTGCTCACTTTAGTGCTGGTGAACAACATGTACACAAAGTGTACTATAGTGTGTAAGGGCAGCGACTTAAAAATGTGTAAGATTCAGAGATATTGAGGCGGAATGTGGAAGGGAGCCTTGGAATGTTTCCTAGAAGTGATAGCTAAGGAGTGTTTTAAAGATTAAATAGAAATTAGCCTGGAGTTCAGGAGGGGGCTAGCATTCTAGGCTGAGGGAAGAACATATACAAAAAGGCAGAAAGGTAGGAACAATATGATGTGTTTAGGGAAATATAAGTAGTTTAGTGTGCAAGTATTGCTGCAGTGTAAAGTTGACAAGTGTGAGAGAGGGGAGGTAGAGCTGGAGAGGTCAGTAAGAATTGGATGTGCTATATTAAGCAATTTTGCTGGGCCAGGGTCAAAAAATCTAGTCCCTAAAAACTAAGTGATTGGAACTGTGTTGAACTAGATACCAAGTCTCTAGTTACTAGAGAGTATGGACTTTCTAGCCATTTGGCCTGGCTCCAGCTGATATCTTTTGCCACATCTTCCAGTTTGCCCTGATGGCTCAGTGGTTAAATCTGCTTGCAATGCAGGAGACACAGGAGACATGGATTCCATCCCTGGATTGGAAAGATCCCCTGGAGGAGGAAAATGGCAACCCACTCCAGTATTCTTAACTGAAAAATCCCATGGGCAGAGGAGCCTGGTGGTCTGTAGCCCAAAGGGTCACAATGAGTCGGACATGACTGAGTGACCAAGCACATAGTGGTTTTTAAAGAGAAGCCAGAACTCTGGATTATTACATAGAATCTCCAAGGTTTAAAATGTTGGCTCAAGTTTATTTGAAACATGTAGGAACAAAAGTACATGAACATATATGTGAGCCAAATTTGGTCCAGAGTTTCCCAATTTGAACTTTTCTGGAGGTTATAAAAAACAAAAGAAGTATTTATTCAAAGCATTTTATTTATCTGTTTGGCTCTGCCGGGTCTTAGCTATGGCACACAGCGTCTTCCATCTTCATTGTGGTGTGCTGGATCTTTAGTTGCAGCATTCAGGATTTTTTACTTGCGGCACGCAGGATCTATTTCCCTAACCCAGGGATTGAACCCAGGCCCACTGCATTGGGAACATGAAGTTTTAGTCACTGAATCGCTAGGGAAGTCCCAAGTGAAGTATTTTAAATGAGAAATAGGAGTAGGCATGCATTTTAGAAGCAGGGAGACTAAGTTAGGAGGCTGTTCCAAGAGTCCAAATGAGAAAATAAGGAGGGACTGGGGCCCTGTGTTGCCTTAAGGTTAGAGTTGAAATCTGTGCTGACAGCTTACGTAACCTGGCAGCAGCAGCATCCTTCCCCACCATTCCAGAGACTGAAAGGAGATGAATCTTCTGTCCCAGGTGACTGTGTCATGTCTCTGGAGCCCTGGAGGCAGCTGGGGAAGCAAGGAGGGAAGGTAGACGGAGGAGCAGATGGAACTTGGGACCAGAGAGTATTTTCAGTTGTAAAGGGCATCTGGGAATGAGAAACATAGCATAAAAGATAGCAGAGGTTTTCAGGGACTCTAGGGAACAGACTAGCATTTAGATACAGAGAGGGTACCTGAATGTGGAACAGTAAGCACCAAGGCTCCACAGGGCTGCCTGTTGGCACATCTCAGCCATACTCACCTGGCCTCAGTTGCCACTCCACCCTCAGAACCCTCCATTTCAGCCAGATCAGATTCTGCCTCTTTCCACCCTGTTCTGATGGGGAGATTATTTACTCCACCTAGTCATATCTTTCTCATTTTCAAGAGTTGCGTTGAGCACTGTTTCTTTTTTTCATTCAACAGATTTTTGTTGAGTACTTGTTATAACCCAGAGACTTTATTAACCTCCTCCATGAGTGATACTGAGATATTAATAATTTTAAAAGGGTCATATCTTTTAAGTGAGAGGAGAAATTAACATTTATTGAAGATTGCTAGGTGCCAAGCCAGGGCTACTGTTATTTACTTTATCTTTATAGCAACCTTGATTTGAATCACTCTCCACTGTGCCTACCCTACACTCTATTTTTATTAAAGAAGAAAGCCCTTCCTAGCAACTTCCTAACAGATTTCCCTTTAAGTCTCATTGGGACATTTGCCATACTTTGACCATTCACCAGCAATTTGATCCTTGGGGCTGAGTATACCCAATCAAATCGAGATCTGTTAAAAAGAGGGAAGGGAGAGAATAACTCTTTGGGAAGTAACCAACCGTGGCTGTCATAGGAGATAATAATACCTTATTGGAGATTACTTCATCTGTGTGGTATTCTTATTGTAAACTAAAGCAAAAGCCCAGTGTAATCTCTTGCTGAAATCGCTAGACCATGTTCTCTTTCATGTGATCTTCTGGTTCTTTTTTTTTCCCTTAAAAAATTTTTTTTTTTTTTTTTTTTTAAATCTTTCGACCATACTGCAAAGCTTGTGGGATCTTAGTTCCCCGACCAGGGATTGAACCTGTACCCTTGCACTGGGAGCGCAGAGTCTTTACCACTGGACCACCAGGGAAGTCCCTGGCTCTACGTCTTTATTGAATATGAATCTTTAGTCCTCTTCTCTCAACAGCGTTTCTCTGTTGATCTCTTCTTTCTTCTCCTTTCTCTGGGCTGTGATCCTAGCATCCCTTTCCCAAAGGACAGATAGCCATTTATTTTAGTGTCTGTCCTGAAATTAATGGCTTTTGAGAATTACTCCTGAAAGAAATTCCCTAGACTTTTCATAGAAGTTTCTACACCTGAAGGGGACAGGTTGAAGTCTTTTTCACACAATTTCACCTTCTTGGGTTCCTTCTCCAGCTCTTTGTCTGCACATCTAATTAATCTCTCCCAGAATCAAATCCTCACTTTTCTTCCAGGCATCTTCCTATTTACATAATTAAGAAGCCTGCTCTCTTCCTTGCCTTGGATACTGATTTTGTATATTCCCAGGCTTCTTACTCATTACCTTCTGTTCCTTTTTTTAAATGTCTGTATAAAATATTGAGTAGATATGAAAGAATTTTTATAAAATATATGTAAAGTATAAAGAATCACATTATTATTAATAGCACCTTGTTTAAGAAAAGGAATATTTCCATGACTGTCAGAACTCCTGTCTGTCCTTCCCTGATTCTGTCTTCCCCAGAGTTAACCTTTGCCCTGAATTTGGGATTTATTATTTCCTTGCTTTTCTTTATAATTTTACCAGTATGTATCCTAAAATGATACATATTTTACTTTTACATGTTTGAATGTTACATAAATGGAGCCATACAGTATTTATTAGGTGACTTGCCTTTTTTGCTCAATGTGTTCCTAAGTCATTCATGTTGATGATACATATATTTATTTTCACTGTATTTCGAAAGACTGTACCACAAATTGTCTATTTTATTGGTATTGGTGGGCTTTTGGTTTGTTTCTATTTTGAGCTATTACAAACACTGCTGCTATGAACATTGTTTTTAAAATATTTATTATTTCTGGCTACACTAGATATTAGTTGCTGCACGCAGGCTTTCTCTAGTTGTGGCAGGCAGGGTCACTCTTCTTTGTGGTGCATAAGCTTCTCATTGCGGTGGCGTCGGCATTAGGTGTATGGGCTCAGTAGTTGCAGCCCTCAGGCTCTCCTGGACTCACCAATTGTGGTGCAAGGGCTTTGCTGCCCGGTAGCACATGGAATCTCCCTGGACCAGGGATCAAACTTGTGTCCCCTGCATTGGCAGGCAGATTCCTAGCCACTGGACCAACAAGTAAGTCCTGAAGACTCTTGAACATGTCTCATGGTGCGCATATGCTTGAGTTTCACCAGGTGGTGTGCTTGGGGGTTATAGGCACACAGTCATCCTTATTGCTGTTTGGCATGCAGATAATGCCAAGATGGTATTTCTCTTGTTACTAGTGAGGTTGAGGATCTTTTTACAGATTTCCCTACTGAAGTTCCCATTCAGGCCTTCTGCCCATTTTTCTTTTTGATTGTCTGGTTATTCTTGTGTTTCTGTTGTAATTGGCTCTTAGATACATAGAATCAGGTTAATTGTTTTTCTTGGCTTATGAACATCCAAAGAAGATTCATGCTTGGCCATCTTTTTTTAAGAATTTACTTTGTTTATTCATTCACTTTACTTAAATATTTTTTTAATTTATTTTTTCTTTCTTAATACTTAAATATTTTAATAATGCAATGAACATCCATATTCCTACAACCCGATCACTCTTCTAAATTTTGTGATTCCTATTCTTTTGCTTATCATATTATTATGTTTATCATGTATATATGTGCCTAAACAGTATATAGTATTTATGTACTTGTTCTTGAATTTTTTAAAAAGGGTTAGCATGTTATGTGTAGTCTTCTGGA
>SJYC01148211.1:0-49872 GCA_006408675.1 Madoqua kirkii
ATGTTATGTGTAGTCTTCTGGAACTTGCTTTTGTCTCCCAATATATATAATTACTAAAATCTATCCAACTTGTTGCATATAGCTATAATTCTTTCCTTTTTTCTCTGCTGAATAATATTTTATCATTTCAGTATATTGTAATTTTATCATTTCAGTATATCATAATCTTGATTTGTATCTGTTTTTTTTTTTAATTAATTTGTTGTTTTGGCTGTGCTGGGTCCTCATTGCTGCATGTGGGCTTTCTCCAGTTGCTGTGAGCAGGGGCTACTCTTTCTTGTGGTGTATGGACTTGTCTTGTTGCAGAGCACAGGCTCTAGGTGCCCAGGCTTCAGTAGTTGTGGCATAGGGGCTTAGTTGCCCCTCAGCATGTGGGGTCTTCCCAGGCCAGGGATTAAACCCATGTTCCCTGCGTTGGCAGGCAGACTCTCTACCACTGGACTACCAGGTAAGTCCTGTATCTAGGTTTTTAATGTTAGGACCAGTTTTTCTGTGATACTCTTATACATGTCTCTGAGTGTATATATGCAACATTTTCTTATGGCTCTTTATCTGGGGGCAGAATTTCTGGACTATAGGATTTGTGAATATTAAATGCCAAGTTGTTTTTCATTGTGGTTGAATGAATTGGCAATATATAACAGATACTTTGATTTACATCCTCTCTTATGCTTGGAGTTAGACTTTAAATTTTGCCAATCAAATGGGTGAAAAAAAAACCCCTATAATTACGGTCTTGATTTGTTTTTTGGGGGGGCTGTGCCACATGACATGTGAGATCCTAGTTCCTCAGTTCCCTGACCAGGAATTGAACTTGTGTTCCCTGCATTGGAAGCATAGAATCTTAACCTTTCGACTGCTAGAAGTCCTAGTCTTGATTTGCATTTTGCTAGTGACCAATAAAACTGTATGTCCTCTACTATAAATATCTTTTCATTCTTTTGCTCACTATAAATATCTTTTTATTTCTTTTGCCCATTTTCCTCTTGGGTCATTTGGCTTTCTTTTTCTTACCAATTTATAGTAGTTTTACCTCTCTCTTTTTTATTTTTTGGACCATGTGGCACATGGGATCTTAGTTCCCCTACCTAGGATTGAACTTAAGCCCTCTAAATTGGAAGTGGGGGATCTTAATCATTGCACCTTTTCCACCATGAAAGTCCCCTGTAGTATAGTTTTTTTGTTTTTTCAATGTATTTTGGTATATGTAGTTCATTGTCAGTGTACGGTTACCAATATTTTCTACTCTGGTTTTGCTTTTTCAATCTAATGTATCCTTAATAAACAGATTCTTAATTGTATCATAGTCATGTTTATTGTTTCTTTTAAAAGTACTTTTATGTCTTAAGAAGTGCTTCCTGACCCATAAGGTGTTCTCTTATGTTAATTTTTAAAAAATCTTTATAGGTTTGCCTTTCACATACAGATATTCACTTAATCTAGAGTTGACGTTTTAACATGATTTGAAGTAAAGAAACCACTGAAATTTCCCCCTGTATTCTCCAGCTGATTGATTGAAAAGTCTGTTGCTTCCCCACTGAGCTAAGTGCCACCACTTTTATATCTGAAATGTCAATATTTATTAATTTATTCCACAAATACTTATTAAGCACCTACTTTGTGCCAAGTCCTATGTTGGAGTCTGTTTCTGGGCCCTGTGTTCTCTTGACTTTGCCTTTTATTGCCCTGGCCAGGCTCTTCTGTCCATGGTATTTCCCAGGCTAGAATACTGGAATGGGTAGCAATTGCCTTCTCCAGGATGCTGTTACTACAGTGGCTTAATTATAATAGCTTTTTATGAAGTCTTGATAGCCAGTATTAAGTCCTCCCACTTTGTTTCTCTCTTTTTTTTTTTTTTAAGTGACTTGCTACTTGCTTTTTGTACTCTGATAATTTTAGAGACCTGGGTTTGATCCCTGGGTTGGAAAGATCCCCCAGAGAAGGGAATGGCAACCCAACTCCAGTATTCTTGCCTGGAGAATTCCTTGGACTGAAGAGCCTGGCAGGCTATAGTCCATGGGATTGCAAAGAGTCAGACACAACCGAGCAACTGACATTTCCTCTTGCACTTGTCGTAAATTTTAGAGTTAATTCATTAGTGATACAAACAAATCTCCTAGGATTTTGGTTGAAATTTCAGTGACTCTGTGCATCAGCTTTGGGAGAATTGATAATCTTGAGAAGAGTAAGTTTTTGAATCCATGAACATTGTATATATCTCCATTTAATTACATCTTTTTAAATGTCTTATAATAAAGATTTCCTTTAACTTCTTTATTATGAAATATTAACACAGAAAACTGCATAAAACAAATATGCAATTTAACAAATTGATATAAACATACACATGAACCCGACTGTGTGTGTGAAGTCGCTCAGTCGTGTCCGAATTTTTGCAACCCCATGGACTATAGTCCACCAGGCTCCTCCGTCCATGGGATTCTCCAGGTAAGAATACTGGTGTGGGTTGCCATTTCCTTCTCCAGGGGATCTTCCCAACCCAGGGACTGAACCTGGGTCTCCTGCATTGCAGACAGATGCTTTATCCTCTGAGCCACCAGGGAAGCCTATGGACCTTAATTTTGGCTTTAAACCGTAACAGTTGTTTTGCCAAGATAACCAGCCCCAAAACTTCACTGAGTAAATTTACAAGTATTTCTCATCCACACTGATCCTTACAGCTACTGCTTACTAACTTCATGCTAAATCCAAATGTTTCTGCCACGGTAATTTAGTGGTTTAAGTCTCCAAAGTTCAAAACGAAGGTTCCCATCTATTCCCGAACTAACAGTGAAGTTAGCCCCCAAACCTACAGGCTAGTTCAAGAAATAATTAAGCATTGCTGATACCTCAGAAACCTGCATGTGTTCTTTCCTGATTGTAGCCTCTTCTTTTCCCCCAGAGGTAACTAGAATTCTGACTTTTCTGTAATTGCTTCCTTGCTGTTGATCATAATTCAACTACCTAATTATCCATTTTAAAATAATATAGTTTAATTTTGCTGAATTTAATATAAATGGAATTATACAGTATGTATTTTTTTGTATAGTTGTAGCTTGTTCATATTAATTACTGTATAGTAATTAATTGTAGAATATACCACAATTTATCCATTCCACTGTTGAGGGGGAGTTGAAAATTTGGCTATCAATATAAAGTTTTATAATTTTCTCCATTAAGGTGATGTATCTCTTTTACTAGATTTTTTAGCTTTATCCTCTGAGCCACCAGGGAAGCCTATGGACCTTAATTTTGGCTTTAAACCGTAACAGTTGTTTTGCCAAGATAACCAGCCCCAAAACTTCACTGAGTAAATTTACAAGTATTTCTCATCCACACTGATCCTTACAGCTACTGCTTACTAACTTCATGCTAAATCCAAATGTTTCTGCCACGGTAATTTAGTGGTTTAAGTCTCCAAAGTTCAAAACGAAGGTTCCCATCTATTCCCGAACTAACAGTGAAGTTAGCCCCCAAACCTACAGGCTAGTTCAAGAAATAATTAAGCATTGCTGATACCTCAGAAACCTGCATGTGTTCTTTCCTGATTGTAGCCTCTTCTTTTCCCCCAGAGGTAACTAGAATTCTGACTTTTCTGTAATTGCTTCCTTGCTGTTGATCATAATTCAACTACCTAATTATCCATTTTAAAATAATATAGTTTAATTTTGCTGAATTTAATATAAATGGAATTATACAGTATGTATTTTTTTGTATAGTTGTAGCTTGTTCATATTAATTACTGTATAGTAATTAATTGTAGAATATACCACAATTTATTCATTCCACTGTTGAGGGGGAGTTGAAAATTTGGCTATCAATATAAAGTTTTATAATTTTCTCCATTAAGGTGATGTATCTCTTTTACTAGATTTTTTTCCCCATTACTTCATTTTTTTAATGCTATCATAAACTGTATCTTTTGAACTTTTTATTTATTTATTTTTAGAATTTAACACGTGACTTTTCCTTTTATTCATAAGTTCTGAGTATACATTTTGGTGTCACAAAGTGAACTTTTTTAATTTTTTAATTGTTTACTTGTATATAAATACTACCAGCTCAGCTAGTAGAAAATCACCTGCAATTCAGGAGACCCTGGTTCGATTCCTGGGTCAGGAAGATCCCCTGGAGAAGGGATAGGCTGCCCACTCCCATATTCTTGGCTTCCCTGGTGGCTTAGACTGTAAAGAATTCGCCTGTGGTTGGAAAGATCCCCTGGAGAAGGGAATGGCAACCTCCTTCAGTGTTCTTGCCTGGAGAATTCCAGGATTGAGGAGCCTGGCAGGTTACAGTCCATGGGGTTGCAAAGAGTCGGACACAGCTGAGTGACTTCACTTTACCTCACATAAAAATTCAATCCTTTTCTCTTTTTAAATTATTATTATTATTTATTATTATTGTTTTGGCCACACCCCATAGCATGCAGGCTTAGTTCTCGATAAGGAATCTGACCTATGCCCCCTGAAGTGGAGGTGCTGGCATCCTAACACTGGACTGCCAGGGAATTCTCAGTGCTGTTCTTTTCTATTTCAGTGTATGTCCAAGGTCCCTGAGGATCTGATTCTGCTATTAGTTGTTTCTGTGACTTCTTCCTCTGGTGCTTTGTTTCTTTGTGTTTTATGATTTTTTAAAATATTTATTTATTTGGCTGTGTTAGGTCTTTGTTGCAGCATTTGGAATCTTCTGTTGTGGCGCACAGACTCCCTAGTTGTGGCGTGTGGGCTCAATGGTTGTGGCATGTGAGGTGAGTTGCTCCATGGCATGTGGGGTATTAGGTCCTTGACCAGGGATCGAACTTGCATCCCCTGCATTTCAAGGGGGATTCTTAACCATTGGACTGCCAGGGAAGTCCTCTTTTGTGATTTTTGATTATGAGGTCATATTCCTTGAAACTTTGTGGCCTGGGATGAAGATAGGTTATTAGACTGAGATTTGCTTTTACTTTGTAAAAGAGGCAGCTTTTGAGATTGGCTTTGTCCTTCAGAGGTATGGGATAGGGATGAATTTCAAATAGTAGAAAAGCTTAATCAGAGTCACTGTGGTGGGAAGCTCTGTAGGTCTTGTTGAAGAAGAGTTATTTTCTGGATGATTATGTTTATGAAAGAGGGTAGCAGGGAGGATTAGATTGGAAAAGGAGCCCTGTAAAGTTCCTTGATTACTATTGTTGTTCAGTCACTCAGTCATGTCTGATTCTTTGGGACCGCATGGACTGCAGCACACCACACCCTGTCCTTCAGCATCTCCTGGGCCTTGCTCAAACTCCTGTCCATTGAGCCAATGATGCCACCCAACCATCTCGTCCTCTGTCATCCCCTTCTCCTCCTATGCTGGCCTTTAAAATTGAGTTTAAAGTCCCCTTGATTACTGTGCTAGACTTTAAAATCTTTTCTTTTGTCATTGAATGTTCTAGAAGGGGGCATTGACTTTTTAAAGATTTTTCTGACACCATTATGGAAGATGGATTGGAAGAGGGTTAGACTGGATATAAATGGAACTGATTAGGAGACCAAAAAATAATCCAAATGAGAGTTAATTTATTATGACAACAGATTTTTATTGAGCGCTTGTACCAGCTCTACAGGGTGTTAGTTCCCTGATGAGGGATTGAACTTGGTCATGGCAGTGAAAGCTTGGAATCCTAACCACTAGGCCACCTGTGAACTCCTTCCCTGTGCTGTTTTTGTAGAATACAGTCAGACCTGCTTCTGGCCTCCCAGAGTAAAATAAGCAGCTCAATTTCTATACAGGTTGAATGTGATGACAAGGAAGTACAGGGTTCTCAGGGGAGCACTTCACAGAGTTACTTAACTGAGACTCTGGGGGTCAAGGATAGCTTTCTGGGGAAATTAACTTTTCAGTTGCAACCTAAAGGTTGCATAGGAGCATGTGAAGAGAACAGTATTCTAGGCCATAGCATGTGCAAAGGCCTAAAGATGGGAGAGAATTTCCTTAGAGAATAGCTAGTAGAGTTGTACTCAGCAGATTGGTATAGTGATTTCATGAGAAAAATTCAGCCCCTCAAACATTCTTGTTTAATTCACGAAGTATTTTTAAGAACTTTATGTTAGTATCCAACCTTTGAAATAAATGGAATTTAACCCAGAAGACCCTGGCATTTAAGCCCAGATTTCCTCACTAGTTTTTATTTGTTTGTCAGGTTAGCTAAACTGCCTGGCTCTTACAAGTGCTTTGAATTTGGTGTTCCCTAGGCTAGAGCATAAAATATTTTAGGAGGATTCTAGAGAGGTGAGCAGGGACCCAATTATTTTGGTTTTTCAAGCCAAACTAAAGAATTTGAGCTTGATCTTGTGAATAATGAAGCCACTGAAGGATTTTTAGAGGGGAGTGACATGATTCAGTTTGAATTTTAGATTACTCTGGCTGTACAATTGAGAATGGATTCACAATTGTTAGGGTTAAGGATGTGATACCAGTTAGAAGAATGTTGCCACTATCCAAGCCAAAATGTGTGACCTGGGAAGTGGACGGGTTTGACAGAGACATTGGCAGTAGTTTCAAGAGAAGTTGAATGTGGCAGATGAGGAGTCAAGGGTGATGCTCTGACTTTTGTCTGGAGCAACTGAATGGATGGTAGGGAGAATAGGAAGCCCGGGAAAGAGGAGCATAGGAGAAGTAAGGTGGTGGATGCAGTCAGTATTATGGAGGAGGGGGGAGAAAGAACCATTGTGGAGGTACAGTGATTGGCAATGGATTGAAATGGAAGGCAAGAAGGACAGAGTTAAAGATGACACTTCACTAACAAAAACGGATAAGAGTAGTTCTGGAAGTTAAATTTGAATGCCTCTAGGCTCTCAACAAGTTGTTATGTCCAGTAGAATTTGAAGTGCCGGTAGGATTTGTGAGCGGAACTGGCTGGGAAGCTATTGGAATTGTGAATCTGAAGCTCAGAACATCAAGATGGAGTAAAAGTCCGGGCGGTCAGCTATCTAGAAGGTGATCACCAAAGCAGAGCTTTGACAACATTGCCAAGAGTGTAAAGGGCTTAGTATAGTGAAAACAGCTGCGTGTTTGGAACTAGTACTTGCTTCTTTCGCTCTGGGCTTGTTTTGTTTTTAATAAAGGATTTATTTGTTTATGTCTGAGCTTGGTCTTCATGCTGCTTTTGGGCTTTCTCTAGTTGTAGTGAGCAAGGACTACTCTTCATTGCAGTGCACAGGCTTCTCATTGTGGTGGCTTCTCATGTTGCTGAGCACAGCCCTAGGCTCGGAGGCTTCATTAGCTGTGGAGCTCGGGCTTAATTGCTTTGTGGCATGTGGGATCTACGTGGACCAGGGATCGAACCTGAGTCCCCTGCATTGGAAGCAGATTCTTAACTACTGGACCACCAGGGAAGCCTCTGTTTTTCATTCTTAATATTTGTCAATAAAGGAGGATTAAATGAGAGTCAGATATCTCTCTATCAGTATCTAGAGCCAGACCTCTGGGTTCTTATTCCAGCTTACTAGCTGTGTAACCTTGGGCAAATTATGTTTAACCCTTCTCTGCTGTAGTTTCCTTACTGCAGAGTAAAGATAATAATAGTATGAACTTTAAAAGGTTGTCTCATACTGGATAGCAATAAAGTGCCTGAAACAGTGGCTGGCACAGAGTAAACAATTACTGTTAGCTGTTTTGAAAATGCTTTATAAACTGTAAAAATATGGGTTATTAGAAAAGAAGAGGGTTATCCTTGAAGGAGACCCACCTTTAAGGGATGAGAGGAAGAGAACTTTTATTTTTATTAAATTTTTTGGCTATACCACCAGGGAAGTTTTTTTTTTTTTTTTTTTTTAAGTAAAAATTTCTTTGGGAGAATTTTTAAAAAGAGGACAGCCTGAATCAGAATCTTGGGATAACCAGGAAATTACTACATCAAAGAAGTTTTTTTTTCGTTGTTTTTGTTTTTAATATTTATTTATTTGGCCTCACCCAGGCCCAGTTATAGCATGCTGGATCTGCATTGTGGCAAGTGGGATCTTTAGTTCAGGCATGCGAACTCTTATTTGCAGCATGTGGGATCTAGTTCCCCGAACAGGGATCGAGCCTAGGCCCCACGTCTTGGGAACAGAGTCTTAGCCTCTGGACCCCCAGGAAAGTCCCTCAAGGAAGTTTTTATCGGGAGGATGTGATCAGAATTATTGGTGTGATGCTGAGTTATAAAGGATTTGCCATCTATTTCACTTAGTACTAGTCACCCCTTCTTCTTAAACTTAGAGCCGTTTGGCCCATAGTTGTATATTGTTACATTTAATATTGAAGTAATAATTTGTAAAACAATTTGCGAAGAGATTTAATAATCTCATCCACTTCTCACAACTTTCCTGTGAAGTAGATGTTGTTCTCTCTATTTGGTAAATGAGGAAATTGAGGCCCAGGTAATAAACTTGCCACCACAGTTAAAAACTTAAAACAGTTTTTTAGATGTAAAAATGTGGGGAAAAAAATAGACTTGCCTAAGCAGTAGAGCTTGAGTTGCAGTCTAGGTTGTGAGATACTAACTTTTAATAATCGTGTTTGCTTAACTAGCTTGTGAGTGTCCTGAGGCCTGAATCTCATCAGTGAGTTCTTTTTGTCCTGTGTAGCTCATTGCCAAGTGAAGACTGGCCATGCTCAAGGCTAACGCGCTTCTCTCCCCTCTGTCTTCCAGCGCCCTCACAAAGCCAATGCTGAGGAGATGACCAAGTACCACAGTGATGACTACATTAAATTCTTACGCTCCATCCGCCCAGATAACATGTCCGAGTACAGCAAGCAGATGCAGAGATGTAAGTGCATTCTGCTCCCTCTCTACTCGCAGCCCCTGTTAGGCCCCCCTTCTAGTTGGAGAGACTCACCCTCCCTTCGCTTGTATCCCCCATTCAGATGATACCTGATTTCCCCTGCTTCCTAAGGGCACCACAGTGCTTCTTTTGTCTCAGGACTGGCTTTGTTTCCTGATTGTAAGGAATAGAGACTGAACATTGTCCAGTTAGGTTCACAACACCATCCCCCGCAAACCATGATTGTCGTAATGGAAAAAGCAATGGTCTGGGAGAGGGAGACAGGTGGTACAGATCCCAGCTCTGACTCTTAACTGACTGTCAAGTCCCTTCTTCTCAGATTTTTCTTTTGTGAAGTGGACTGGATGGCATCCCATGCAGCTGTAGCTGCTCTGACTATGCAAGTGTTAGTTGAGAATTTAGCAGCTACTTAGGACAGACTCTAGAGGATGTCATCTTTGAGTTGAGGTGATTCTGCCCCTGCGCCCTGGAACTTGAAACCAGATCATTTCAGAAGCCACACTCTGAAATTATGGTGGTTGTTTTAATTGTAGGGGAAAATATGTTCAAATTTGGGAAGAAACTATCATACATGATTTCTCCCTTGTGTTATTTTATAAATTATCATGTAGCACCTAAGATCTCGTAATAAAACAGTATAGCAGTATTGTTTAGAAGAGGTTTTGAGTAGTTTATGATAGTTTATTTTGGAATACCAGGAAACCTATGACACTTTCTTGTTACTACTGGCCACAAGGTAGTCTGATTCCTAAGGCAGAAATTTATTTGTTACAATAATTGTGTACTGCTAATGATTACAGAACTACAGAGACCTTTTTGGAAGCATTAAGCTTCTTTGCCACCCACAACTCCAGGACCAGCTGCCCCACCTAAGGTATTTAGTATCTAAATTGGCAGGGTCTTACTTCATTTCAGTCTGTCTCAAGGTGAGACAGATTCATTCCTTTGCTCTCGATGCCTTTAGGGGGTTCCAAAACTTATTTAGGCCAGTGATCAGGCTCTGCTCTCAGCAGAGAGGGCTCTCATTAGTGAAGCAGCTGGTTTTGCAGCAGAAGAATGAGCTCTGATGTCTTAGTTTGAAACCTGTGGCTTTCCCACTTAGCTATGTGTTCTTGAGGAAGTCCCCTAGCCTCTTTGAGCCTTGTTTTCTCCTCTTTAAAAGGAAGATGGTAGTGCCCGTTTTATAACGGAGTTTGGGGGGATAAGTAAGATAATGTATTTAAAGCACCAACTGTCAGTGAAAGTGAATAGTAGCTTTTGCTCTTATGACTTACTGCTTTTATTATTTTCAAATCTTCCAAGGCAGACAACATATTAGGCCCTTAGGTGTGCAGTAGTTTGGTTCTGGCTCCCAGTTTGCTCCATTTTCCCCAAAACCAGCATTCTAAAGTTGTACATTAAAAAAATTAGGTCTGAGATTTTCTAGCATTGGAGGTGGAGGTAAGAAGGATGAGGCTTTCTAAGGACTTTAGGTACTTACTGACGTGAGCCAGAGAGATGCCACTTAGTGCAGTGTTTTATAACCAGGGGTGTCTGTGCAGAGAGAACAGCAGTGATGACGAGCTAAGCTCTGTTTCAGTATTTACCAACACCTAGCCTAGGAAGTTGGGCCTTCCTGGTGGCTCAGTGGTAAAGAATCCACCTGCCAACACAGGAACCCTGGGGTTCAGTTCTTAGGTTGGGAAGATCCCTTGAGAAAGAAATGGCTACCCACTGCAGTATTCTTGCCAGGGAAATCCCAAGGACATGGGAGCCTGGAGGACCACAGTCCATGGGGTCACAAGAGTGTGACATGGCTTAGCAACTAAACCACCACCATGAACCTGAGAAGTCATACCTCTCAGAAGACCAAATAAGTCAGATTTCCTTGCTCTTGGCTAGAATGTAATTTACATGCTTTGTGTTCACTTTGAGACTTTGAGAATCTAAATTAGAAGTTCTGATCTAATATTTAATAATGGGAATATAAATGCATTTTGGTGGAGGGCAGATAGTCTATCAAAATATGAGGCTCATGGCAGAAACATGATAAAAGGAACTTGTGCTAATAAAATGTGGAGCATGCTTTTCCATTTTATAAACCTACAGAGGTGAAATGACTTTCCCAGCAAGATAGTGGTAGAATGGAGAATGGAACTCGAGTTTCCTGACTCTGGAGTATTTTAATTTTTCTATTTATTTTGGCTGCGCTGTGTGGCATGTGGGATTTTAGTTCCTGGACCAGGGATCAAACCCACATCCTCCACATTGGAAGCATGGAGTCTTAACCGCTGGATGCCAGGGAAGTCCCTAGAGTATTTTAAAATGTGTTGCAAATAAAATACTTCAGGCACACAAAAAAGTATAAAAATAATATAATAAATATCCGTGTACCTGTAATCAGCCTAAGAAAGAAAATATTACCAATATTGAAGCCCCTGGACACCTCTGTTTGATCACATGCCCGTTTCTTCTCCTCTCTCCACCCCGTTACCGCCGCCGCCGCCACTAAAGGAGTAAGCACTATCCTGAAGGCAGTTTAATCCCATACATTTCTCTCTGCGGTGTGTTTTTTACTGCCTTCTCAACCTACATCTGCTCCCATATCTCTCACCCAATATTGCTCCCCGTCAATCTAAAGCCAGGCTAAGAATGAGAAAAGCATAGTAGAAAGAGAGAAAACCCATAGAAAAGTCCTCCCTGGTTTCATAGATTAGTCCAGGTGAGGGTCTGCTCTCCCATTTTACCCCTTTTCTGTCTGTAATCACACAGCTCCTGAGAATAATGGACTGGCCGTTTGAGCTGCATATTAATGTGGGGCCTGAAGGAAAATATTTTTTCTCATTTCTAAAATACCAGTTTCTTCCCGTGGGGGCTCCACATCAAACAGGAGTATAAGCAAAGCTAGAAACCCAGACAGGCCAAACCCACCGAAGGAGGAAGCCGCCAGAGAGGGAAATCAATTGCCAATGGATAAATAAATAGCCTGGCCTCAAGGACCAAAGTTCTTATTGACACAGCCTCCCAGTGTTTACCTGGGAAGTGAGGGAGAGGGCCACCTTCCGCTTGCCCCCTTATGCACACCACCCTTCCTCATAGCACTCTCTTGGCAGGGCTCCAGATCAGAGCACCCTCCCAAGTTTAGGGCAGTACTAGGATTGGTAACTCTGGTGGCTGCTGCAAGCCTTGAGCTTCAGCTGTGTCCCAGCAGGCCACCACAGTCTAAGCTGGGCTCTCCTACCCTCTTCACCCTAGGGCTCCCTCTCTTTGCTCCAATTTTATTGATAATAGTGGATACAGTGTGAAGGCTGAGGCAAGAGAACAGCCTTGCCTCTAACTTCTGGGTATCATTGATATCTCAGCAGTTTCCTTTTTTGTGAGCGGAGTCTTGGAGCTGTAAAGTTCCTCTCTAGCTCTGAGTCTGTAGACTTCAAATGTGCTTCCCTTTCTGTCTTTTTCATTTTATTTGCATTATTGTTTGCATGTGTTTCCACATTATGTGTTAGTTTGTACTTTTACCCTTTTAGGCCTGAAATAACTTTCCTCCAATTGTCACTTGTAGTAGAAAGAGCACTGAACTGTGGGAGTCAGACACCTGGACTCTGGTTCTACCACTGCCTGGTTATATAGCCTTGGGCAAGTCAGTTGACTTCACATCTGTTTGTTCCTCTGCACAGTGGGGTTGATATTGGTCCTGTCCATCTTTTATGGAGTTGTTAGGCAGATTCAATGAGATTATGTATGTGAAATTACTGGGGAAAAGACCAGAGTATATTTTCGTGGGCTTTTAAGATGGACATACCAATCCTTGAATACTGCCTCTGCCACTTACTGGCAGTTACCTCTTTGAGCCTGTTTCCCCACTTACAAAACAGGACCGAATCCTACCTCAGAAAGCTGTGTGAGCATAGATGACATCAAGTATTTAAAGCACTTAGCATGGTGTCCGGCATGTTGTTAAGCATCAGTGGAGGATAGTATAGGTCTCTCTTCTTTGCTTGCTTGTTGACCCACTGGAGTAAGATCCAGGATCAAACTCAAGCTGGAATAAGAGGCTAAATTTTTCTCCCTCAGGAGTGAAACATTTTCCAAGTACTTACTTGCTGAATGCTTCCCCATGTAAGGTTCTATTATAATCTTAAGAATTAGGTGAGGTGGATATCATTGTTTTTTGTTAAAGATAATGAGCCAAAGCTCAAGGAAATTAAATGACTGGACCTAGTCCCACAGTCAGTAAGCAGGAGGGCCTGGACAAGAACCCAAGCCTTCTGAATCCAAATGCTGTGTTTTTTCTATCAGCTCATAAATATGTTAACAAAACCAAAAGGAAACTGTGGAAACTAACTTTTTTGTGTTTTTTTCAAGTCAACGTCGGTGAGGACTGTCCGGTGTTTGATGGCCTGTTTGAGTTCTGTCAGCTGTCCACTGGTGGCTCTGTGGGTAAGGAATATCCCCTTCATTAAGGGCTATTCTGGGCTGTACCAATGAGGTCTGTCTTTTAGGCCACTGTCCTAGTGAGGCTGACCTGTGACCATGTAAAACAGTCCTGTGGGTTTTTACGTTAGGTCCTTAAAATGTTATTCTGCTTCAGTCTGAGGCCAGGTTCAATATGACATGGTATAGATATGTGTCCTTGCCTGTCCTTTTCTTACTAAGACATTCTGGATACAGGAACTCCCTGCAGACCTCATGGGGTTGTTGAGATGCTGAACATAAAAGTAATTTGTGAACTGCAAAGTGCTGTAAAAATAGGAAGTGTCATCATCTGTGTCTTACAAAAGAGCATGGTAATTACGTTTAGAGGTCAGAAACACTTCCCAAGTATCTCCCACTTCCATTAGTAATATCTACGTTATCTCTGGGATCACCCTACCATTTCTTAACAAATATTTATTTTTCAGTGATCATTGTTTTTTCTTCTCCCCTTTCCCTACCACCTCCCAATATAATCTCAGAAAACAAAGAAGTATACAGAGGAAAAAAACTGACTGTAATCACACTGTCATGGATAACCATCATTACCATTTTGGTGTTTGTACATCCATGCTTTTTTCTTTGTGCACGTATCCAGACAAAACATATACTCATCTATATTTTTAAAAAGTGTGTATGTATAGTTTTGTGCCTCCCTACTACATTTTTTACTTGCAAATATTTTTTTTTTTTTTCCCGGTCATGCCATGTGGCTTGCAGTATCTAGGGATTGAACCTGGGCCCGTGGCAGTGAAAGTGCTAAGTCTAACCACTGGACTGCCAGGGAAGTCCCTACTTAGTAAATCTTTGAAATATAGCTGTAATAATGTTTAGCATGATATCAGGTGGCTACATGATTATTCTATGTTATAGACCAACCTCAGTTGATATAATTAGTCGACTCAAGTTGCTCTATGTTGGTGCTTTTTTGTTTTTTCTACACCATGCAGTTTGAAGGATCTGTCTTAGTTCCCTGACCAGGGACTGATCTTGAGCCCTTGGCAGTGGAAGCATGGAGTCCTAACCACTGCACTACCAGGGGATTTCCTCATGTTTTTATTGCTGTTAAAGTCATACTGCTGCAAAGGCATTTGCACACATGTGTATATTTTTCTCTCACTTCTTCTTGGACCTATTTGTACTTCGAGCCTCTGTCTACTACATTTGGTATCTTCAAAATATTTTGACCATGAACCACAGTAAGAAATACATTTACACTTATGGATGTACTCGCACACACACATCCTCTCTTGCTCTGCAGCTAGTTTCACAAGAGTGGTTACCTTTACTGTTACTCTGCTATTTTTATTCTATAGTCTATCTCATTTATATATACATATATATATATATATATACACATACATATACTAACCATAGCCCACTAAACCAATTTTAAGGCCTATTAGTGAGTTTTACCACTTTCAGTTTGGAAAACAGGTGTTTCAGAGTAGCCAATATTGTATTTATTCCCATTGAAGTAGATAGAGGGAGAGGGCTAGCTGGTGAATTGTACAGTTCAGCTGTTAAATAGGCAGGTCCTATCTCTCACTGGGTTCCCATGGTTTTTTGGGGGAAGGAAAGAGTGGGACTTTGTGACAGGCTTGTGTTCTTTCTTCTGGTGCCTAGCAAGTGCCGTGAAACTTAATAAGCAGCAGACGGACATCGCTGTGAATTGGGCTGGGGGCCTACACCATGCAAAGAAGTCCGAGGCATCTGGCTTCTGTTACGTCAATGTATCGTCTTGGCCATCCTGGAACTGCTAAAGTATGCCTGCCTGGCCTTGTCTCTCGGAGGAGCACCTTAGGCCAGGTCCCCAATCCCTCTCCCCCGGGCTTGCCTCCCTAGTTTGCCTTTCCTAGCGGCATGCTGGCTAGGATGTGTTCGGTGAGTGTCTCTGGCCATCCTCTCCTTGACGAGGCCTTGATTGGATCTGAGCCCACGGCAAGATCAGGGGCAGGTGCTGCTCAGATCCTGCCTCCAGAATGTCCCTGTGTGGCTGGAGTTGACCCTGGCTGTAGAGTAGGAAGATCGGACTTGGTCGGCTTGGTCAGGCCTCTGGAGACACCCTGCCGCTCTTCCACCTTCCTTCAGCCAGTTTCCACGTCTCTGGTGCTTAGAGATACCTGAGGGAGGCAGCCAGCCCGGTAAGCTGGGACCTGGCGCCCTTGGCGCGTCCCACTCCCAAAGAGCCCCCAGAACCCCCTGACCCCCTTCTGATCCTAGGTATCACCAGAGGGTGCTGTATATTGACATTGATATTCACCATGGCGATGGCGTGGAAGAGGCCTTCTATACCACAGACCGAGTCATGACTGTGTCCTTTCATAAATATGGAGAGTACTTCCCAGGAACTGGGGATCTACGGGTGAGAACTCCCTTCAGGGGCCAGCCAGCTCACCCTCAGCTGCCAGCTCTAATTCTCCTGTCTCATATCACCAAAACCACTTCCTGCCTCTTCTGCCATTTGGAGACCACACACCTGCCATGCTCTCTTTCCCTTTCTTGTTCTGGAGGAAGGGAATGATGGAGCATACAGGGTTGTAAGGGATGGGCGCCTCCTGACTCTGCACTTCCTCCTGGCCACAGCTGAGTTGCGTTGCACTGTTCAGATGTCCTAGACAGCTTGAATTTTAGGCTAGAAACATCAGGTACTCTCCCTGGGCTAGAAATTGGGACCTTTGTGAACCAGTTTAAGGGTTCTTAGTATTTTTAGGTTACCTTCCCCTTTGACCATCTAACTGAAAGCTGCTCTCTCCCAGAAATGTACATGAAATTTTATGTTTGATATTGAATAGTTAATAGATAACCTCCTCCTCCTGAAGCCCATCCTTGGACCTCAGGATAAGAATCCCTGGAAGCTAATTCATTAAACTCTTCTGCTTGTGTTAGCATGGATACAATGAAACCATCCACTTTGTCATGCCAGTGGCCCTTGGGTGAAAAAGTGGCATTAAGTCAGTTTGCTATGGCAAGCGTTAGAATAACTGAGCATTTACAATTTTGAAGAATTCTTCCCTTTCTGCTTGCTTTCCACACCTCCCTAGAGCTGAGGGTGGGGGAGCAGAAGAGTGAGCAGTAAAGTGTTCTGGAAAAGGGTTGCTGTGGGGTGGGTGTTAATTCTGTGGTCCAGCCCCCACCTTTAACCCAGTCATGCTGTGGGGGTGGGATATTCAGCTTCTGGCCCCATAAATGATTCTCAGCCTGAGTGCAGATTCAGTGGTTTGTCCAGAGACGTGAGCTAGAGTTGTCCCACCAGGGAGGGGAGTGGTGCTAACTTGCTGTGTCCCTGGCCCACCTCATGGACCCAGCTTCTCTCTCTTAGAACCACTGCCTCTTTCCTTAGCCTTCCAGCCCCTACCGTTGAGCTTCCTCCCAGCTTCATCTTTCAGTTTTACTGTAATGTCCTTCTTGATTAGGATATTGGAGCTGGCAAAGGCAAGTATTATGCTGTTAACTACCCTCTCCGAGATGGGATTGACGATGAGTCCTATGAGGCCATTTTCAAGCCGGTAAGTGGCATTTCCACCACTGGGCTGTAAGTCGGATCGGTCTAAGGGAGGGGTAGCAAAAGCACCTCAGGGGTCTCTCCCCAACAAGAGGCTGGCTAGAAATGAGACGGGTTTGGACCCAGGATTGCATGCTATATGGCCAGTTGAGAGGACAAAATTTCTCCAAGGATATATCTGAATCTTTTATCCAACACTGTTGTTACACAGGAATGTCTAAGGCATGATCTGTGTCCTTGAAGACCTCACAGTCCATGGTGTAGTCCATGGTGGGGAGGCAGGCACATCCCCAGTACATGTGGTTAGTGCTTTTTTTGAGGGATGAACAGAGTAACCAGAGAGAAAAACTGCCGCCTGAGCTGGGGAAAGGGTAGTCAGAGGTGATTTCCCAGAGGTGGTAACATTTAAGCAGGACTCTGAGAAACGAGGAGTTACTCATGTGAAGAAGGCGGGGGCTGGAGGTGGGAGGCGGGTGGCAGAGGGAACGGCTTCAGCAGAGGTGCCAGTATGTAGCATGTAGGCCTGTATGATGCAGGGAGGGGTCTTGAAGGATGTGGTAGAAACTATTTGTTGGGTTAGTATTTCAAAGGGAGCTTTGAAGGCCATGCTGAGGAGTTAAATCTTCACCTATGTGCCACAAGGAACCAACCATTACTAGAGTAGTAACCTGGTTAGGTCACATAGTAGTTTAGCAAACACCAGGTGCCCACTATTGATGCATACATTGTAGTAAGGATGAGAGAAGCCCGAGTTGCAGTCTCTGTCCTCAGTCACATTGGAATCTAGTTGTGAGAATGAGATATACAAAAGTGAGGCAGCTCTTTGTAGTGTGAGGCTCAAATGCATAGAGCAGATGCAGCTAAGGGTCAGAAGAGCTTCCTGGAGCCAGTGGGCCTGGAGAGCAGGGAAGGATGTGGGGAATTAATAAGGAGGCTGTTTTAGGCTCAGCATTACTAGTGCTAGAAGACTCCTGGAAAACTGAACAAAGTAGGGAAACGGGAAGCCCAGATTGGCTCTGCATTTTCTCTACTCCTCAGCCTGGGGGAGAGTGAAAAGGCAGGAGTGGCGAATAAGGAACAGAATAAAGTGTTGCACCCACACTTCTCAGCCTGAACCCCAAAAGCTTTTCTTGAGGCTGGTGGTGACCAGGTTGTGTCCTTTCAGGTCATGTCCAAAGTAATGGAGATGTTCCAGCCCAGTGCAGTTGTCTTACAGTGTGGCTCTGACTCCCTGTCTGGGGATCGGTTAGGTTGCTTCAATTTGACCATCAAAGGTGAGTCCAGGTAGCACAGAGTGGGCAGGCAGGGTCCTGCTGGGTGCTCCTATAACTTGCCACCCCTTCTCCCACCAAAGGGCATGCCAAGTGTGTGGAATTTGTGAAGAGCTTCAACTTGCCTATGCTGATGCTTGGAGGAGGTGGCTACACCATTCGTAATGTCGCCCGGTGCTGGACATATGAAACAGCTGTGGCCCTGGACACGGAGATCCCTAATGGTAATGGCGCCAGGGCCAGACTGGTCCTGGCAGTGCGTGAGCTCCTGTGTCCTTGAGCTCACATCCCCTTCCCACTGGCTCTGCAGCATCTCCTTTTCAGGCTCTGATTCTGTTGCTAGCCTCTTGTGATTTTCAGACCATAGCCATCAGTTTTTTTCCGAGTCCTTTAGCTGCGCCTGTCCATTCTCCCTTGACTTCTGGTCTGGACAGAATTATCAGTAGTTAGAGCTTTGGAATTCATACTCTATAGGGTAACTGGGGTAGTGAGGGAGAGAGTACTCTCAATTATTGCCTAATTTTTTCTAAACCAGGGGCTTCAGCCTTCTCCTTATACACAGGCACTCACATACACACACCCAGATACCACTGGTGTGGACCCTGGAGAATGGCTTTGGCTTTTAAACACTTGAAATCGTATAGGTACCCAAGTCTTACCCCATCTTAAAGGCATGCTTCTGTTTGATAGCTGGGCTGACAGGCCCAGATAAACCTGCAAATGCTTTTCTCAGGGTTCCATGGTGGCCAGATCTCTTAACTCTCTCGCCTGCCCCCACCCCAATTAGAGCTTCCATACAACGACTACTTCGAATACTTTGGACCAGATTTCAAACTTCATATCAGTCCTTCCAATATGACTAACCAGAACACTAATGAATACCTGGAAAAGATCAAGTGAGTATATCCCCGCCCCACACACCCCTAATTGAACATTTCAAGCTCCGGTTGGTCCCTGATCAGAGCCCAGCCAACCTCTCTACCATTGGCCATAGACAGCGGCTGTTTGAGAACCTGAGAATGCTGCCCCATGCACCCGGGGTCCAATGCAGGCCATCCCTGAGGACGCCATTCCAGAGGAGAGTGGTGATGAGGATGAAGAAGACCCTGACAAGCGAATCTCAAGTAAGACCCAAGCTTCGGGGGCCTCTGCCTCCCTACTCCATAGGCCCTTGTCCAAGCTGCCCAGCTGTTGAGAACCCCAGTGCTTGTACCTGTAGGGATAATTTACAGTCCAGGTCCCCTTCCTTCGGTGTCTTGTGCGGGAACGTGCAGAAAAGCATTCTTTGCTGAGAGAAAGAATCTGCTCTCTCACTGGAATGTCCCATTCATTACCTCCCAGTCTGTTCCTCGGACAAACGAATCGCCTGTGAGGAAGAGTTCTCTGACTCTGACGAGGAGGGAGAAGGCGGGCGCAAGAACTCTTCCAACTTCAAGAAAGCCAAGAGAGTCAAAACAGAGGATGAGAAAGAGAAAGATCCGGAAGAGAAGAAAGGTGAGTTTGGTTGGGCCAGAACTTGGGTCTTGAGCCCCAGGCCCTGGAAGATGAATTTATGTAGGGCATGGGGTGTTGGGGGGAGCCGACTTGGCACTGTCAGCTCCTTGGGGGTACTCCCTCAGCTACGTGGGCCTTTCTGTGGTTCCTAGAAGTGGCCCACAGAATGAAACTCAATTCATCATCCTCACTGGCTGATAGAGCCCTGCCAGGTTCCAGAGCCAGGGACATGCCTGGGCTCCCCTTGGTCAGGCGGGGCTCTCACATACCACCCAGGCCTCCCAGTGCTTCACCCGATTCCCAGGGGGCTGCCTCCACCCACTGGGTTTAGGCTCTAGCAGGCTGGGGAACCGGCCCAACCTGTTTGTTCTCTACAGGTCTAGCTGGGAGGGCTTGGGATGTACTTTTCTCTCCACTGAGCTGTGATGTTGGGAAGGGGTTTCAGGAGATCCCATGAGTCTTTCCGGGGGGCTGCCCTTGACCATCCCTGCATTCTTATGTTCTAGAAGTCACAGAAGAGGAGAAAACCAAGGAAGAGAAGCAAGAAGCCAAAGGGTGAGGAAAGAACTGTCTGTCTGCTCCCTGGCATTGGAGCACCAGCCCCTTTGTCCCACCACACCAAGAGGGAAAGCACAGAGACAGCTGGTCCAGCTTACAAAGGCCTCTTTCAGGGACCAGTCTGTTGGTTTCTGCAGTTCTAGGCAGAGCTAGGAAGCTCCAGCCTTCAGCAGTCACCTGGGCAGCCAAGGGCCTGAGGAAGTCATTGTGCCCTTCCTTTTTCCGAGGCCTCTAGGGTGGGTTATCTAATGCCAGTCTCTGCTCTCTCTGCAGGGTCAAGGAAGAGGTCAAGTTGGCCTGAAGAGACCTCTCCAATTCTGGCTTCTTGCCAAATCCCCACCTTTATCCCACGACCCTTCAGATTTTATATTTTCTATTTCTGTGTATTTATATAAAAATATATTAAATATAAATATCCCCAGGGACTAGATAGGAACCAGGGCCCTGAGGTGAGGGCACACATTACTTTTCTAGTAGCTGCCTTGCAACCCATCCCTCCCAAACTCTTGAACCCTAATGGGTAGTGGGTAAAAGGGATCCGCTTAAGCAGCCATAGGACAAAATCTTGAAGTGCCTGCTTTGTAGCTTTGAAAAGGTACCCTTGCTGAGCATTTGAGAAGGGGTGGCTGGGTCTTCAGGGACTCCCTGTTGTTTTTAGGCTCTTAAAGTAACATCAGCCATTTTTAGACTGGTTCTGTTCTCATGCCTGCCCTCTCTCTGTCTTCCCCCAATTCTGCAGGTGAAGGTTGGTAGTCTAGTTTCCATTTTGAGATACTATATTCATTTTTGTGAGAATCTTTGTAATAAAATGGTACATTTCTATACCCTCTTGAGCTCATCTCTACTCTGTAGTATCACCTGGGTTCACGTCTCTGCTCTTCTGGTGTCCATGAAAACCTGGGCAAACCTTCAACGAAACCCCAGACTTACCTTAATCCCCCCATCAAAGCTTGAGGTTGGCCAGTCTTCTCGCCTTCACCCCCAGAAGACCACTCATGAGAAAGCACCACTAAAGGGACAACATTTATTCCTTTTTCAAATGTTACAGTAAAACCAGGTGAAAGAGAATGGTTTTAGCAGTTAAAAAAAAAAAAAAAGTACAAATCTGGGGTTTGGCCATTAAAAGTTATTTACAACAATGGGAGGGGGAAAAAAAGACAACAAGAAGTTGTTTCACATTACAGACCTCCCGCCCACCCCAAAGCTTAATACTTGCTTACCAAGTCAAAAAAGGAGACACGGGTTGATTCACAAGCTGGAGGTTTGAACTTGAGTAAGACATATATAAAAACCTAGACAGGGGCAGTGTTGTCCCCAGCCCAGGTGCCACTAGGCACAGCACAAGAGACTAAAAACTCAACAGGGGAAGGCTGGACACTCAGGGTTTGGGAGTGTAGGCACCCCCACATCTGGCTCAGGGATTTGGGGAGTAAACAAAACCTACTTGGAAAAGAACTGGGGAAGAAAACCAGCAATTGCCTTCGGCACAGGTGGGGACAGGGAAGGAGGTAGGGCCAAGGGCAGGAGCATTTCACATCACTAACCTAACTTGGGAAAACTGCAAGGGACCATCTTCAACTGGCCTTAAGAGGAAGACCAGATGGATGATGGGAGAATCCACAGGAGGGAGAGGAGAGGAAACGTGGCTAGGGGGCAACAGCCCCTTCCTTTCTGGGCACAGGAAGGCAGCCGGGGCACCAGGTCCAGGCAGTGACCTCACAAGGACAGCACAGTTTTTGCAGCTTAGAGATCACCCACCTGCCCCCACCCAGCTACTCATTCTGCTCGCTGGCTGGTGCAGGGTCACTCTCTGGCCCCGAGGGAGTGGATGGCTCTGCGGCCTGGGGCCCTGCCTCTTCTGTGTCTCCTCCCTTGGTGGCAGCGCTGGCCTCTGCCCCTTTGGCCTGGGGCTCCTGGCTCTCGGGGGTGGCAGCAGCCTTCCCTTCCTGGGCAGTGCCCTCCTCGCCGCAGGCACTGCTCTCCCCCTGCTCCTGCTCTTCCTCTGTGGGTGAGGAGGCAGACGAATCACCCCCACCCTCCTTCCGATTTCTCTTGAAGGACAGGCCACTCAATTTGAAAGGCTTCTTGAAAGAGAATTTCTTCTTCTTCTTGGGGGTCTCCTTGGGGGGGACCTCCCCCTTAGCCTCAGCGCCCTGGCCAGGGGGTGCTGGCTCGATGGCATCACCAGTGGCCCCTGCTGCCTCCTCTGTTCCGTTCACGGGGGGCGACTCCCCTTCACCTTTGGGGGATAAGTCTCCATTGCTTTTCACGTGGCCGTTCTCCTGCAGGGCGAGAAGACCGCAATGAGGGTCAGAGCTCTAACTCCCCTCCCCCAGCCCACCCAGACATCGGGGTCCCGAGTCATTCCACCGCACCCCAGAGCCTAGTTGTAGCCTCACCCCAGAGGCATCCAGTCAAACCTCTCCCTCCTGCCCCGCACAGGGATACAGAGGCCGCGACCGGCAGGAGGCGCTGGGGTCTCGGGGCCCCCCACCCACCTCTCCCGGGGCGCACTCTATTCCGCGCAGGACCGCCCGAGGCCGCGGATCCCGGACGGGCGGGGGAGCCTTGCAGGCGATATTGGGCGGGAAGCCGCCCCGGGGCGCTGTTCGCTGCACCTGGACGGCCTATTTTCCCAGCCGAAGGCTTTGTGTAAAAGGCCCCCACCCACCGTAGGCTCTCCTCACATCGCGGCTCCTCCCTTAAAAAAGGCCTTGGGATATTGAGGTCGGGTCTGCGGGGGGAGTGCCCTCGCCTCCGGGCACCCGCTCCGCGGCCCCCGGGCGCCCCCTTGGCGCGGCCCAGCAGCGCCTTTGTTCCCCGCGCGGCACTCGGGGCGGCCGGGGGGCAGCGCCGGGGGCCGGGGCCGCGAACAAAGAAGGCGGCGGGGCCCGGCCGGCGCCCCCTCCCGCCCCTCCCCTCGCTTCGCCCGCGGGGGCTGCGGCGCCGAGAACAAAGGGACCGGGCGGGGGAGGGGGCGCCGCGTGTCCCGGGCGGGACAAAGCGCGCGGCCCCGGACCGGGGCCCTAGAAGGGGCGAGGTACGAGACCTCCCTCGGTCCAGCCCGGCACGGCTCGCGTGGGTGGACAGGCAACTGGAACCGCCCCCTTCGCGGACGACGGAGGAGCCGCCAGTGCAGCGGGGCCCCTCGGAACCTCGAGACCGACGGGTACCACCCCCCAAGACGACCCCCCCGCGGGCCTCGGCGGGGCCCGAGCGCGGCGTCCCCTATCAAGCCAACCCACCCGGACCGGGGCGGAGGGGTGGGGCTCGCGTCTGAGGGGGAAGGGTGTCGGGGGTAAACTGAGCTGACCCCCTCTCCACGCCCAGACCCACCAGCTGCGCCCACCACAGCTCCGCTCCGCTCCGCGCCAGAATGCCGCCTGCCGCCCGCCGAGTCTCCTATATATATGCGCCCGGAGCTCGGGGCGGGGCCGGACATTTAAATGAGCGCCCAATCAAGGGGCGGAGGCGGACCCAGGCCGCGGGCCCCACTTGAACGGTGGGCGACTCTGGCCGTCTGGTCCCCCAACCCATTTGGCTCCCGGGGGCAGGTGGGGTCCAGGGCAGGAAGGAGGGAGGTGGGTCCCTACGCGAGCTGGACAGAGAGGGGGCTCCTAGAGGAAAGAGAAGGGAACAGTCGTCCCCTCCTCTCACCGCCCACCTCTCAGGGTGGACGCCCTAGCTCCTGGAGTGGCCCCCATCGTCTTGGTCCCGCATTGGCAAGCTCTGTCAGTCTCCCCCTAGAACTGATCGAAGGACTCACATGCCCAGACTCGTCAGTCGGCGGGCTCCAGAGAATGTGGTCATGGCAGCCGCAGGGCCCTAGCTGGGTTCTGTGCCCCTTCAGGCCTGGAGATGGGTCCGAGGTCCTGCCCACGTGCTGCCTGCCCCACCAGCCTGGGAGGTCTGCCTGGCCGCAGGGTTAGTCTGGTGAGTCTGGTGAGGTCGTCCCTCATCCCTCCTGTCAGTCTGTCCGTGGTCAGTCACACTAAGCCCCCACAGACAAACTCACCTTTGGTCCATCTTTTCTCAGACCCGTGACAAAGTCCCACCTGGGGTATCTTAGTGGGTATATCCATCCCATTAGAAAGCTGAGGAGCCTGAGGCTCAGAGACCTGGACATAACCTGTCTGACTTCAGCACTCCCCAGTCACATCCGCTCCCCTACATCAGGGTTCCCCCCAAGACAGCAGAGGAAGCCAGAAGGGGCTCAACAATCCTTAAAACACTTCGATTCCTCAGGAGGAGGGGCCTTGGATGGTCCCTTGAGGCCAGCCCCCAAGCTGCCCAGTCCAGCCTTTAGCCCTGCTTGAGTAGGGGAGCCTGGAGACAGGGGCAGGGTGGAGGTGACTGGAAACTGCAGCTGGAGCCTCCTGCTACTAGTCCAGGCCAGGGGGAACCCCAGAGTCCTGGCTGGCCCCGGATGTGTGCGTCCGGCTGCTGCCCTCAGCCCCCAGGAGGAAGGAGATGGGGGCTGGCGGAAGCCAAGTGTTACAAAAGCAAGGCTGTGTGTCCTGGACAGCTCAGCACGGCCCTCCCTTGTTCCCTCCCTCCTACAACGAGTAAGGTCTCCTGGGAGGCCTGAGGCTGTGAGGTGTGGAGATACCCCAGGGCCTGAGAAATCAGGAACTCCCACAGATCTGACGACAGGGCTGAGATGACTTCTACCTGCAGCGCTCACTCCTGTAGCCTCCACCCCCACCCCTACTCAGAGACTACAGAATACTCTCGGCTTCATTAATGCCCTGTTTTTCAGAGTGGACAGATTCAGAAAGGGAAAATGACATGTCCAAGGGTACACAGCAAATACCAGTAACTAAGGGTAAGACAAAGTTGGAGAAACCTGTAAAAGGGGGCTATGGGCTATAAGGAAAGTCCTGGAAGCAGTCTGTCTTGAGATCTGGGGCTGCTTGATCAGAGTGGGAGGCAAGAAGAGCCAGCTCTTGGGACGGGAAAGCGCACCATGCCTTACAGCAACTCACTGACAGGACAGTGACTTCTCTACCCCTGCCAGTAAGGGAAGGAGAAGGCAATGGCTCCAGTATTCTTGCCTGGAGAATCCCAGAGACAGAGGAGCCTGGTGGGCTGCCATCTGTGGGGTCGCACAGAGTCGGACACGACTGAAGTGACTTAGCAGCAGTAGCAGCAGCAGCCAGTAAGGGATGGACATCGTGACCCGCATTTCTGTCTTGACCACAATAGGGGACCTACAATGCTGCCAGGCGCTGCCAGCTCCGGCTGGCAGAGCTCAGATGAAGGCGGTGTGAGTCCTGGACGGGTTGGAGTCAGAGGTTAAGATCCCAAGGCCCCCAGTTTCCAGGCTCTGCTCTGGTGGGGATGAGTGGCACATCGTCAGGATGATCCCGGGAGGAGAGGGGAGCCATCAGGGGCTAAAGGATCCCGAGTCCCCAGAGCCCTAGAAGGAGGCTGGTCCACAAGGGAGCCCTGCATCCCCCACCAAACATGGAAGGAGGCGGAGGAGGGGGCACCTGAGAGCTGAATCCCTCAGCAAATCCAGGTCCCAGCTGAATTCAGCTTCTGGAAGGGGGAAGAGGCTTGGGATGCTGCGGGGGTGAGTGGGGGTGGTACTGCAGCCCCCACAGCCCCCTCCATCCACACTGCGGCTCCTTTCTCCCCAGCTGCTGCCAGCTCAGACAATGCTCCCATTGTTCTGTATCTCCAGGGGCCTGTGTGCAACTGTGTGTGTCTGTTTCTCTCTGTGTGTGACTGTGTATTGCTCTGTATCTGTGTGTGAGAAAGACTTTGTGACTCTGTGTGTGTGTGTGTGTGACCAGGTGTGTACTTTTGTAGTTGTGTGAGTCCGCATCTTTGTTTGGCAGTGCATATTAAGAGAGAGAGAGAGAGGCTTGGTGACTCTTGATGACTTTGAGACTTTCTGGGTGTGTGTGTGTGTCTGTCCTTGAGGTTGGGTTGGTGAGTGGCTGTGACTGGGTGTGTGACTATGAGTGTATGTGATGGGAGAGTGGCTACTTTGTGTTTGTGTGAGTGGCTGTGTGTGCCTCTGTGGGTCCGATTGTGGTGATCGGTGATCAGGACCTTTGAGATGTGAGCTTTTGCCAAGACAGAGTGGCAGGGGCGGGAGGAGTGGGGACTCCGAGACGGACAGGGGAAGGGAAGCTAGGAGGCTAGACTTTCCCCACATCTTCCATCTGTCCCAGTTCTCCCATGAAGGCTCAGACCCTGGTCCTGGCCTGAGATGCTCCTAGTCCTCAAGTGTCAGAAGAGAGTGGGACCCCAGGAGAGCCCTGATGGGCGGTGGGGAAGGACAAAAGAGAACACCACCTCATAAAGATAGCTGTGGGGGCATGGCAGGGTCCCGTGGTGGAGATCAGATTAGACGCTAGGTGAGATGTGAGTGGGCAGGATCTTATCAGGAATGGAGGACGGGACTTCCAAGGGGAAGGACCAGCATATGCCAAGGCCTGGAGAGGGGACCAGAGGACGGCTAGGTCCCAGTGGAGACCTCAGGAATGCTGACTTGGAGCAGCCCATTTCCCAGCCCCAGGGTCCCCATCTCCCTCCAGGGAGGATCACCTAGACCCAGAGACTTTATAGTTCTAGCCCCAGCCCTGCCTTCCGCTTTAACTGTCAGTCAGTCCTCTCCCCTCTCGGGCTTCTGTCTACTCATCTGTGCGGTGACAGCTTGGCCTCTGTGATTCAAGTGCACAGAGACTGGAGTTCCTCCTTCTGCTCCTACGTGGCAGAGTGTCAGCTGTGAGTCACGCCGGGCCCCTGCCCACAGGGGTTTCCCATTGGGGAGGCTGGCAATGCCTTAAGAGGAGAAGAAAGAGCCAGAGCAGGGTCAGATGAGAGACCTGTAGGTTGCGTGGAAGAGGGCCCTCTGAGAGGGCCAAGGGATGGAGGAAAAGTTTCCAGTAGCACAAGGGAACAGCAAATGGTCTGTGTGGAATGGGGATGAAGGCAGAAGCCTGTTCTAGAGCAAAGTTAAAGAGACAGGGTTCTAGGATCTGGGGACGGCTGGTACAGGGATGGGGTGGAGACATGAAAGTGAAGATTTCTGAGTTTTCTGTTTAGGGTCCATGATCCCATGACCGAGAGAGGGAATCAGAGGAAAATAAAGCTGGCAGAGGGTTGTGGAATTTAACCTTGTTGAGTCTGAGGTGCCCAGAGAAAATTCGGGGGGCCATCCAGGAGGTAGCCTGTACGCTTCAGCACATAGGCATGTGATCATGCTTTCTGAGCCAAAGGCCAAGCCCCAAAGGCCAGGGTCTGGCTAGTGACCTTAAAGGGATAAAAGACAGAAGGTTTTAAGTCAGAACTGACCCCAGGAAATCTGGATCTCTGGTTGCTGCTAGTAAGAGGGTGATGAGCCAAGCAGTGCATGAGGTCACCCAGGAAGTCCTGGGGCGGTGGGAGCCCTGCCATTAGCCAGGCCAGCAGCAGGAGAGGGCCCCAGGGAGGGAGTCAATGGGAGGGGGAGGAGAAGCCCTAGAGCACAGAATCATGGGGATCCTTGACCACTCGGGAGAGTTTTGAAAAGGCAGGAATGACCAACGGTAATAATCATAGCTGCTACCAATACATGCCTGCTACACCACTGCGTGGTATATTACTGCGTGACCCAGTGTTCCCCTCTGTAGAGGCGGACTTTGAAGCCCAGCCAGGTGGAGTGTTCATTAAGCAGAAGGGGAGGAGGTCAGGTCTAAGAGAAAGTGGTTTCCAGGAGCTCTGAGGAGCGGCCTCCACAAAGGGTCTCACTGCTTCTGGTTTGGGAGGAGACTTTAGGGATGTCAGCAGGGAGCGCATGGCAGCTGCAGGACCAGGATTCCTGGAACTGGACTCCTCAGCACCCTGGGTACGCTGGGTTCTGGCTGGGTTGTTAGCAAGCCAGTCCTGGGCCTGGAACCTGAGTCTGGATATTGGGCACCTCTGGGACCCTTCCCTGGGACCCACCATCCAACCAGTCACCACATCACAGAGACAAGAGATCTGGAAAGTTCCCTTTCAGGATTTTAGGCCACTCAGCCCTTTTATTTCCCCTTTCACTCACTCTTCCTCTGGTGTGTGTGTGTGTGTGTGTGTATGTGTGTGTGTTGGCAGTGGTTGTGCAAACTGGACAGGATCCAGCCACTATCTAATAGAGCTGTCTCTCTGGGGCTCAATTTCTCCAATAGCTAAGAGGTGTGTAATCTCAGCTCACCTGCCTATCTCCCCCAGGCTCAACGAGGTCACCAGAAATTCAACCCAGTTCTGGGCTGCCCTCGGCCTCTCCCTTGCCCCTGCCCCTCCCCTTTTCCCAACTTTCAGTTTCTTTTCAGATCCTCAACACCTTTAGGGGAAAGAGGGGAAGAGGTGGCCAAACCAGTGGAATGTGGATTGTTAACAAGTTTCCAGCCAAAATCCCCCATTTAGGGGAAGTCCTTTTAAAAGGGAAACTGAAACTCTCTCCTAGTCCAGTGCCAAGTCCCACCCTTCCACTCCACATTAGTCGGAACTTGCCCCATCACCTCTCCCATTCAGCCTCCTCCCCCAAATGATTTGGATCCAAGCTCCAACCACCTTCCAGATTTGTGACTCTGGACAAGTCCCTTCCCCTTACTGAGCCTCAAAATGCCCGCTCCATACAGCGAGGACATCCAGCACCACTTTGGGCTGTGGCAAAGGTTCAGTCTCTGACTAGACGAACCTTCAAAGTCAACGATGTGGTGTTGGAGAAGACTCTTGAGAGTCCCTTGGACAGTAAAGAGATCCAACCAGTCCCTCCTAAAGGAAATCAATCCTGAATATTCATTGGAAAGACTGATGCTGAAGCTGAAACTCCAATACTTTGGCCACCTGATGCAAAGAACTGATCCTGTAAAAGGTCAGTTGGAAAAGACCCTGCTGCTGAGAAAGGTTGAAGGTGGGAGGATAAGGGGACGACAGAGGATGAGATGGTTGGATGGGATCACTGACTTGATGGACATGAATTTGAGTAAGTTCTGGGAGTTGGTGATGGACAGGGAAGCCTGGCATGCTGCAGTCTCTGGGGTCTCGAAGGGTCCGACACAACTGAGCAACTGAACTGAACTGAACTGAAGGGTTCAGTAGGTATTGTTGTGTTGAGGCAATGGTAGTGGTAAAGAACTGGCTCCATCACGTCCCAGCTATGCGGCTTTAGGCCTGCTCTGAGCCTCAGTCTCCATATCTGTAAAATAGGAATGATGATTATACCCACTTCTCAGGGTTATTGTGAGATGAACCACCTAGTATCATGACATAACGCCCTAAGAACTAAGCATCTGAGGTGCCCAGCACGTGGGAAAAGTTGACAATGTTCCTAAGTGTGATTACGTGAAATCCTGGCCCAGGGCCATTCTCTTCCCTTCCTACCCTAGAGAGAGGAGGTGGGTGTCTAGGACCACCGTGGGATAACCTGGTATCCCCTCCATCAACTTTCTTCCTGGGCAGGTGGTGGAGGGACTGTTCTAAGGATGCTGAAGTGTTCAGAGGGAAATTTACTGGGCTCAATCAGTTCCTTAAATGGTAAAGGAATCTGCCTCTCCCCAGAACCCTGAGGATTCTCTTCCCTTTCTCTCACACTCCAGAAGTATCCCCCAGGGACCTCCTTTTAGTGATTTTTCCCAGAAAAGACATACTCTGGACCCCCCTTGACATGCACATCATCTGTCTCCTCGCAGCTCCTCCTCACACTCTCCTTCCCTCCCATCTGTCTGCATAAGGGGGTCTGGCATCTCTGGGGACCAGCCTGCAATGCTCCAGGTTGTGCCTCAGAGATGGGACTCCCAGCCTCACTCCCCTCCTCTTTCTTCTTCGCCTATTGATCTTCAACTCCTTGGGTTTTTAGATCCTTAGGGCTGATCTTCTCCTACCTCAGGGCCTTTGAACAGTCTGTTCCCTCCACCTAGAATGCCTCTTTCCACTTCTCTACTTGCTGAATTTCTGCTCTTCCCTTTCTCTCTCTCTTTTTCTTGCCATGTGGCATATGGGATCTTAGTTCCCCAACCAGGGATCGAACCTGTGCCTCCTGCAGTGGAAGCATGGGGTCTTATTACCCACTGGATCACCAGGGAAGTCCCTCTGCTTTCTCTTAAACCACTCCCAAGGACTTTCCAGATTCCCCAGGAGGAAGAGATGGCTCTCCCACCACACATTCCACACTCCTGGGCTGAGAGTTCCCACTACTCAGCTGCCCAAACCAGGAACCTGTGCTGCATAACCAGGGCACCGCCATCAGCTCATCCTCCCCTGTCTCCATCTCCATGATTGGCTCTTCTCACCTGGACCTGGGCCATTTCCTCAGCCTTCTCACTTGTCTGTCTGCACAAGTCCAGCCCTACCACTCATTCTCCTCTGCTTGAGAATAACTTTCCAATAGGGGGTGCTCAATGAATAATCTGTTAACAGATGGAGTAAATGAGTGAAGGAATGAATGAAAAAAATGTAGAATCAAACACATCCCACTTGGCTTCAAACCTTTCTGTGGCTCCCTACTGCCCTCAGAGGAAAGTCTGTGCCTTACATTTGAGATCCTCACTGATTCCCCATAGCACACTCTGGGCTTTCCCCCAAGCCCTAGCCTGCTCTCCTTCCTGTATTCATGTGCAATTGTCTTTCTTCTCTGCTATGCAAGAAGGGATGTTGAAACAATCCATGATGGGAACAGATGGTAGGAACCCACACTAAAGAGAGAGGGGAGAGTGAGCCAACACCAACACTTCCTGGGTTAGATTAGACTCTGTCCTCGGGGCTGCGGACCATGAGCAGGGCCTTGGAGCTTCAGTTTGAGATGCCTGTTAGCGTCCCTGTGGAGACATCAGGTTGACAGTTAATAGATCTATGAGCCTGGACTCCAGGGTGAGGTTTGGAGGCCTCCCAGATTTGAAGCCACAGGACTAGATGGGATCCACTGAGAGAAGCGGCTCAAGAAGACACCGCCAGGGCCTCTCCAGCATTGAGACTCTGGACGGGGAGACAGCATGTGGATTCAGCTCATGGGCAGAGAAAGGAAGAGAACCAGGAGCAGGGTATCCTGAAGACTGAGGGAGGAAATGGCTTCTAGAAGGAATGTGTGATCTGCCAGGTCAGATGCTGCTGAAGGTGGAGGAAGACAGAGGAGGAGAGGTATAGGAGGGGTTTGAGGGGCAGAAGTGACAAGTCTTAACAAAAGACAGGATGATGGGAGTCAGGAGTGGGGGCCAAGGATGGTGCCTAAGGGTCTGGCTTGGGAAATGGGAGGAAGGAGGTGCCCAGTTGCACACAGGAGGTCTAGAGGAGGAGCAGTGGGGCACCATAGAAATGGAGAGGTCAGCTTTGACAGGTTAAGTCGAGGTGCCTTTGGAATGTTGTTAGGATCTAGGCATCTGGAGTGAAATCTGTGTTGGAGAGAAGATCCCTGTAGGTGTGTGTCTATTTGTCTCTGTCTCTCTTCTCTGTCCTTCTCTATGTGTATCTATAGGAGAATCTGTATGCTGACCATTATGAAATCTCTGTCTTCAGCCAGATCTCTCCAGAACTCTGGCTCCCTTGGAGACCACCCTGGATGTGCCACAGGGACCTAAAGATACAGAACAACAGGCTCAGGACACAGATCAAAAAAGGGCAGAATTGGAGGCCATATAAACCAGGGAACAGTTGGTCACAGTGGTCCAGACAACAGTGAAGGTGGCCTGAACTAGGCAAGGGCAGAGGGCAGAGGTGGAGATAAAGTGCAGAGACATACAGGGAGTGGAGAACACCAGAGATGGGGACGAGTTTCCGTTGGAGGGAGGGGGGCTAGAGGAGGAAGGTAGCCGACTCTGGGGGCCCACTGGGTATGGGAAGTGGGGGCTGCTGTCCTGCAGTTACCTGTTAATATGACTGAGACATCCCCCCCAAAGGACAGGGGATGGGTTACAAGTGGGTCTTATGAAGTGGGAGAGGGATGCTGTTGACCACAGAGCAGTTGAGTCAGGGTACCTGCCCAAAGATGGCTCAGGCCATCAGTCCCCTCTGCCGGGTCCCTGCAGGGGGGCTTGAGCTGATCCACTCCCAGCCTCAGTCCCAGGAAGGCCCTGCAAGAGAGTCCGCCGGGGACAGGGACAGGGACAGGTGCCTAGGGCCTTGGACCTAGCTGAGGGCCGGAGACCACTCATTGCCCACCAGAGTGGACTCTGAGACCCTGGGAGGGCTGTAGGCCTAGAGATGCCACGAGGGGATCATGTGCCTCCCTTGCTTTAAACCTTTCCATGGCTTTCTACTTCCTCCCAGAGCATGTCCAACCCCTCGTCCTGGTTTTCAAGGTCCTAGAAGCTCCAGGCCCAGCTAGCTCCACCTTAGGCAGAGAGCCCTGGCTGCCAGTCTCACGGTTCCCTCAGCGGGATGACAGCTTCAGCAACACTACTGCAGCCTGCAAATCACCAAACCTTTCTCCCTGCTGCCAGTTCTGCTTGGATCGCTTCTTCCTGTGTAGCCGCACCAAGGGCCTGCCCATCTGTGGAGACTCAAGGAACTCCTCCAGAAGGCTTTCCTGGGGGTCTTCCCTGGCAGCCCAGTGGTTAAGACTCTGAGCTTCCACTGAAGGGGACATGGGTTTGACCCCTGATCTTTAGTCAGAGAATTAAGATCCCACATGCCATGTAGTGTGGTTAAAAAAAGGGGGTGGTGGGGGTTTCCTGACCTCACAGAGGAGTCACTATGCCCCAAACAAACTAAGGTCACTCTCCCGTGGCACCTTACTGAGCTAGCGTATGCCTCTACCTTTTTCTATGACCTGTGAGAGTCTGGGGAGCTGGAACATGTTGGGTTCACCCAGCGTACCCCATGGGGGGTCATGGGTGCAGCGGGACATTCAAGGGTGGCTGCAAAGGTCCTCCCAGCTCTGTGGGTTCGATCTAACTCAGTGTGTGTGGCTGGGGAGGAACAGATCATTACCCGCCAAAGTAGGGAGAGCCAGAGAGTGGTGAAAGCTGCTTTATTTGGTCAGTGAAGGGTGGGAACACAGAGATCCAGGAGAGGATGAAGGGACAATCTTCACCCACAAAAAGAGGACAGAGGACTGTGCAGTGCTCCTGGGCCATCTTCCTGCTCATCCTGGCTTGGCACAAGTCAGCCTCGGGACCATCATGTGATGAACCTGAGGCTGTCTCCCCAGATTCCTGGAAAACAGGCATCAGTGACACTCCTCTGGGACCTGGGGCACAGGGTGTGCAGCTGAGCACACCAGACTGTCCTGGCTCCTGTGCAGCTCTACTGTGAACTTGTGGGTGTCCTTGGACAAATCACTTAATGGCTCTGAGCCTCAGTCTCCTTATATGAGGATAATGGGAACATCAATGGTACCTACCTCAAAGGTTGTGATGAAGCATGAAAAGTTTTAGCATAATAACTTGCTGAAAGTAAATATGGAATAAATATTGTGTTATGATTATAACTATTTTATCAAGAGACCTGGGTTGTGGTCCCAGTTCTGCCCCGTTTTCCTCTCTGGACCTGCCTGAATTTCCATCTATAAAATGGAATGTTGAAGGATTAAAAGAAATAATGGATGTGGCAGAGGCTCCTAAGATGCGTGATCGTCTTTGCCCCTCTGAGGTTCCCCTCCCTGTGGCTCCAGAGGGGTTGCCACCTTCACTGTGTCAGGTCTTTACTGCGCTGTCTGTCCAGACAGGATCTGCTGCCACAGGGCCAGCCCATCTCCTCCCATCTGTCCGTGGGGCAGAATGAGAGGAAAGGGCTGTGGTTGCCCCAGCAGGGACTGTGGTTACACAGGACGAAGGACTTCCTTCCGGACTGCAGGATGCTATCCTGGGAAGGAGCCAGAAATCGTGGGACTGAGGCTGCCGAGGGGAGGGGTTGCTTCCAGGGAAATGTCCAGACCAGGCAGGTTAGGCCAGAGTGGGCCAGTGGAGTGAATCAAACCCACCACCCCCGGCTCCCAACATCAGAGAGACAACAGAAAGGAACAGAGACATAGCCAAAGGGTATTACAAGATAGATAGCTAAAGGCAAAGGGCCACCCAAGAGACAAACAGGCAGGCTGTTCCCTCAAGCCAGAACATTCTTCCCAGAGTCTGGAGTGGCTGCTCTCTCACCCTTCAAGCCCTGATCTAGTTACCTCTTCAGATAGGACCTCCTGGCCAACCCACCCATTCATGCACCTTTTAGTGAGCCCCTGTTATGAGTCAGGCATTGTTCTAGATCTGTGAACAAGACACAGGCTGTGCCCTTTCCATATGACATAGCACTTGGCCCACTTCATCCTTCTAACACAGCACATTGTTTATCTCTGACTTCTCTTTATTGTTGTTTCCCCATCAGAATGTAAGCTCCATGAGGGAGCCTCAACTATTCTTTTCACCAATTTGAACTCAGTGATTCAGAATATAAATCTGACACAACCCTCTAAAATAGGCCCTGATAAATACTTGCTGAATAAATGAATGGACAGAGACCAGAGACAGGCAGACAGGAACAGAACCATGTTCAGAAGTATGCAACATTCCGAGATGCCTCCAAATGTGAAGCACACACAGACACACACGGGAGAGTGTCCTTCAAGCAGACCAATTCACTTAGGTCATTCAGCTTGGTCACCAAGCCTGGGGCTGGGGTCACTCTTGTCCTGAAACTGACCCAGTTGGTGGCCAAGGGCATGATCTATTCTGGTTTCCACACGCCTTGCGCTGGGTTCAAGTTGGCATTGTGTTTGAAGAGCCCTCTTTGAAACTCTGTTCTACCCCTTTAGTTCTCTTTTGATGAACAAAACTTTTAATAGAGATGAATCTGTCAATCTCCTAAAAAAAGTCTGTGGTGGTTTGAAAAGGGCAGGGATGAATAACCCCGCAGAAACCCACGCCCAGCCCGCGGAGCCTTTCTCACTGCGGCTCATTCCCTCTGGGTCCTCGAGTCTGGAGGCAAGGCAGACTGACCTCTTGTCCGGGCATCACCCTTCCCCACCCCTACCTCTGCCAGGCCCCGCCTCTAGGCCCGCCCCTCCGAGGTCGCGCCCTCTGCGGCCCCGCCCTTCATCGGCTCTCGGGCGTGCTGGGGAGCTAGATCTCTCTTCCTCCTGCCCAGGTATTGGTCGTTAATATTCTGCCACCGGTGCTTCCACCTAGGGAGGGAAAACTGGGCCGCCAGGACGGGGGCAAATCCCACTCATTCTGAGATTACGCCCACTGCCTTCCGTGGACAGCTGCTTCAGGCCCCACCCGTAACCACCCAGTTCCGCTCCCTCCTCTCCCTCCCAGGCACAGTCAAGCCAGCCTATCCAACCCCTGACCAACCTCGGGTCTGGGGAATCCTCCAGTTCCACAGACCCCGCCCCGCCGTAGGCTCCGCCCCGCCCCACCGGGGCATCCGCCCCGCCCTCCCGGGGGCTTCCGGCTCGCCCCGCGCGTTCACAGGAGGCGCGGGCGCGCGCGCCGTAGCAGCTGGACCAGTGCACCTGGGCCACGTCCGCCGCCCCCGTGACCCCCGGCAGCGGTAGCAGGTTGTGCGCAGGCCAGTGCCAGGCGGAGCCCGGTGGGCGGCTGCGCTGCGGGTTTATCCAGTAGTCGCCCAGGCTTTGGCGGGCGGCGGGCGCCGGCAAGACCGGGCTCCGGCAGCCCTAGAAACATAACTCCTAGTCCAGGCAGTGCCGGGGCGTGGCCTGGGGGCGCCAGTAGGGGAGACAGGGCAGCCGTCCCCCCAGGAGGCGCGACGCGCTGGGAGGAGGCGGCCGCCTCGGATCAGACGCGGCGGGGCGAGGGTCGGGATCACTCCTGGCCTATGCTGGGGAGGAGGAAGATTGGAGGCCCCTCATGGGGTCTTCCCAAGGACCTGTGCTCCTCCTATCCCCTAGCTGCCAGACCCGGGGCCTTTATCTCGCCGGCACCCTACTCTGGACCCCTTCACCAGGACACGAGAAAATTCACCACCAAGTGGGCAGTCTCGGTGAACAGCATAGTGTCCAGGCCGCCTGGTCGTCTTCGGCCTCTTTTAATGCCTGCTGGGATGTGGAGGGGGAGGCCCGAAAGCCCTATTCCCCTCGGGCCCACTGTTTTTAGCCGGAGGCCTCAGCTGCCCGAGCGGACTGAGGCAGCACCAAGCCTTCTGGTGGGGTCTAGTCGGTGGTCTTTCTTCACCAGCCGCTTCAGGGGGCGGGGGTTGGTCACCACTGCTGGGGGATTCCCTGAGACACTAGTCCAGCAGGGTCAGGGACAGAAAGACAAGGACAGAGGCAGCAAGAGGGGCCCAAGAAAGGTCAGCTGCTGTTTGGATTAACCCTTCCTTTTATTTCAACCAGGGGCCTCCATCTTCTGCTTACACATCCCTGATGTTGTGCTCAGGAAGATGCCACACCTCAAAAGGCCTCACTGTTTCCAGGCTTCAGAGCTCCCCACCTCTGACCCCTGGCACTTACAGGAGCCTTTCCCTTGCTCCAGGAAACTCTTAAATCAGAGGCAGAAAACTCCTCAGCCAACTCTAGTTCAGAATTCTTATCTGGAAGCCAGGAATGAGTCTGTGGGTCTTCACTAAACTGCCAAGTTCAAATACACATATTTCAGGAAGGAATCTAGAAATCTAGAAAGGGTCTCTGACACCTGTCCCACCCTCCTGCCCTCTGAAAAAGTTAAAAACCCTAACCTAAGTTTTTTTGCAGAAAGGGAAACTGATTCAGAAGGGGACAGCAAAAAGCCAGTTTACTCTGCCTGCCCCTACAAAGGGTGAGACAACTTCCCTGTGCCCTTGTCCTGCTCAGGGCATGGAGTTCAGGGCTCATAGCCCAGGCTGGGCCCTGCTCTCCCACCCCCTGGGGAACATGTTGGCCCTGTGCCCTTTCCTACACTGCCAGTTCGGGCTGTTTTCCCCCAGTGCTCACACTGGCTGCTGGGAAGAGTGGGCAGCTATTTGGAGTCCCAGGAGTCCTGTACAGGCTTGCCCCCCCCCCCAATAGTGTGGCCATATTTGGGGATTTCACCTTCTCTTTTCTCTCCTTGGGGAATATCCCTCCTCTCATCCCTTCCTCCTTTCCCTGTCCCCAACCTCTGACTCCCTGATGGCTCTTTCCCAGCAGCAAACAAACAGGCTCTAGTCTTTCCTATCTTTGAAAAAGAAGAAATCCTTCCTTCGACCCTGGGTCCTTCTCCAGCTCCCCTTCACAGCCAAGATTCCTGAAAGAATTGTGAGCGCATGTTGTTTATACTTCCTCACCCTATCCCTGCAATCTGGCTCCCTCCCTCACCATTCTCAAGGTCACCACTGACCTCCTTGTTGCTAAATCCCAGGGATGCTCATGAGTCATTATCTGGCTTGACCCTTTAGCAGTGACCGACTTTGACACAAAAACTCTTTCCTATTTGAAATATTTTTGGGCCTTTGTTTTTCTGAACGCTGCAGTCTTGACTTATTTACTATCTTACAGGTTGCCGCCCCGTGGCAAATTTCTCATCCGTTGCTCACTGCCTAACCGTGGGTGTTCTTGGGGCTTGTAATGTGTCCCGGGGATCTTGTCGGTTCCTGTGCCTTTAATGCCCACCTTTGTCAGAGACTCACTTCCCTCTCTCAGCCCAGACCTCTCTTCCTTGCCCAAGACCTGTCTCCTGGCCCCCTTTTTCTTGATGTCCCACTTCACAGTAGACATGCCCCGTACCTGTCCCTCCCATGTTCCCCAGCTTGGCTGTTTCCTCTGTTGCCTGAACTGGAAATCTGGGCTTGGTTCTAGACTCTTCCCTGCCTCTCCATTTCATAGTCAAGCAGTTACAAAATCCTGTCCTCTCTAGGATGTCTAAAATGCAGTTGCTTTTCTCCATCTCTTCTGCACACACCTAGTCCAAGGCCCCATCACCTTTTACCTGGGAGGTTGCAGCAGCTTCCTGAATGATCTCTCTGCTGCTACTTGCCATCTCTTCCGTGGTCTATTCTTACAGAGCAGCCAGGGCTGTCTTTCCAAGACTTGAATGTTTCCCTCTTCACAGTATCATCAGCACCACGTTCATCGTGGCACAGACCAGTCTCGGGGTTGGGGATATTTCCCATGGCCTTGTCCTTGTGTGGGTAACCACTTCTCGTTTTCATTCAGGGTCAGTTTCTTAGGGAGGCCATTCTAGATCCCCCAACTGCCTCTGCTATTCCTTCACCTCACCATGCTCGGCCTCCCCTCTGTGGACCCATCAAGCCGTTGTTAAGTAGCCAGTCTAACTGACAGACATTCTACCAACTCCTGAGCCCTTCCATTCTCGGCCCCAGGATGTCAGGATGAATACGACACAGCTTCCGTCCTCGATGTCTGTAGTGTATGGGTAAATAGGCATTCAACAGGGATCGGGGAAGAAGTGAGTACACAGTGGGACAAGCAGCTGCTCTGGGAGGGAACAGACAGGTGGTCAGAGGAGCCTTCTTTGAGGACTGACAATTGGTGGAGATCTGAGGGGTAAGGAGGGTGGGAGGAGGCTATTCCAGGCAGAATGAACAGTGTGCTGAAAGGTGGAAAGAAGGTTTTGTGAACTCAGGAGTATCCTTGTTGTTGGGCAAGTGATGTAAAGGAGCCATTGATGAGATTTAAATAGGAGAATTACTTGGCTGGGCTGTGGTCTTTATAGAATAATTTGGGGCTGGAGGAATCAAGCAGGGAAGGGAGTACAAGACCATAAGACCAGTTAGGAAGAGACTTCCTTGCAGAGGCTGTGGATTTGATCCCTGGTCAGGGAATCAAGATCCCACAGGCTTCAGAGCAACTGAGCCTCTGTGCCACAAGTAGTGAGCCCACGTGCCACAATGAAAGATCTCACATGATACAGTGAGGATCCCAGGGGCCACAGTGAAGGCTCAACTCAGTCAAATAAATCAATAAAAAGTATTAAAAAAAGAAAAAACAGGTTTGAGGGCCACTGGAGTAATCCAGATGAATAGCAACTGGAGTCTGAGTCAGGGCAATACAGTAGAATTAGAGCATCGACTGTGGGCACCTGGAGTGGGGCCTGGGGGAAAGAGAGGGAGAGTGGTTCCAGTGTCTTCACCCCAAGGGAGGGTGGGGAGAGGCCCGTGGATCCCTGTGGGGCCCCGCCTACCTATCTACTTGGTGTCAGATTGCCTGATGTCTCCCAATGGCCCTCATCCATGCTTTTACCTAGAGGAGCAGATGGAGTCTCAAGAGGTAGATAGATGGCTGCTAAGAAGGCCTAGGAGGAGGAGGCAGATGGGAGGAGGAAAAGGAAGTTGGGTCAGGGTTCGGATGTGATGAGGTTTCAAGGAAAGTGGCATCTGGGGTTTCCTCAGAGTCCGGAAATTGCACTGTCTCTGGATTCACCTCCCCCATTCCTTCTTTAATTAATCAATCAATTAATGTTTACTTCTGGCTGCTCTGGGTCTTTGTTGCTGCATGTGGGTTTTCTCTAGTTGCGGTAGGCGGGCTTCTCATTATGGTGGCTTGTCTCGTGGAGCACAGGCTTTAGGGTGTGTGGACTTCAGTAGTTGTGTTCAGGCTTAGTTGCTCCATGGCATGTGGGATCGTCCCAGACCAGGATTGAACCCGTGTCCTCTGCACTGGCAGGTGGATTCTTATCCACTATCCCGCCAAGGAAATACCCTCCACTCTCCGCTGCCAGTTCTGAGATGCTCAAACTCAGAGCCAGTCCTTAGGAATCCTGGAAGCCTTTTAGGGGCTGAGTCTATATCTGAAAAGCCACAATGCCCTGACAGGTCCCCAGGACTCGAGAGTCACTAACATCAGTGTGCACTTCCCATAAACTGGCCTAATGCCCGTCACCTGCATGATCCCCTGCAGTCCTCACATTAACCCTTGGAAGCATGTAGCTTTCTATCCCCATTGTACATATTAGTCTTCCAGGGTTAAGGGACTTGCTCAAATTCAAACAGCTAAAACCATGCAAAAAGAGGATTTGAACCAAGGTTTGACTGACATCAGAGTCTGTGCTTTTAACTCCTGTGCTATATTAAGCCTGTCGACCCCTTGGTTGATTGGCTCAGTAAAGGGAGGAGGCTTTGTGGGGGATTTGCTTGTGGTTGGGGTGGCTGCCCCCCTCTCATATCAAGCAATGAGAAAGGGTAGTGCTGACGTAAATTGTTGCCATGGCGATACAGCAACCCTTTCCCTGCCATCTCCATGGTAACCTGAGGGGGGGGTCCATCTGTACTTCGCCCCCTCCTTCTAAAAGAGGGTCCCTTAGGGAGGGGCTGGCTAATAACGTGTTTGAGAGAGAAGTCGGGAAGGCAGGGATTTGAATATACTTCTTTAACTGGGCCCCTCCCCATTCCTCAGGCAGAAAATGAGGCTGGGATGTGGGGGTCCTGCTTTGGGGTCTACATGCATGCTAAGTCACTTCAGTCCTATCTAACTCTTTGCAACCCTATGGATTGTAGCCCACCAGGATCCTCTGTCCATTGGGATTCTCCAGGCAAGAATACTGAAGTGTGTTGCCATTCCTTTCTCCAGGAGATCTTCCAGACTCAGGGATTGAACTCACATCTCTTACGTCTCCTGCATTGGCAAATGGGTTCTTTACCACTAGCGCCACCTGGGTACTTTGGGATCTGGGGACAGCTTTCTCCTCTAGGGTGAGGAAGGCAGTTCTGCTTTTCCTACCTGGGGATTCCCCTGAAAATGCCCACTGCTCCCAAGTTCCTTAGCTTCTGAGCAGGACTGACAGGAACTTGACAAAGGGAAACAAGAGAGATTCCAGATATCCAGTCCTTGGGGACATGGCTAGCTGGCTCTCTGCTGCCCCTTGAAGCCAAAGGCAGTATCCTCTTTTGCTCAGTGCTAGCTGTGCCTGAGATTCCTGCCTGCTGCATGACTACTGAAAACTTCCACCAGATGTTATTAGCCTCGTTTTACAGATTTGGAAATAGAGACTCAGAGAAGCTAAGTAATTAGTCCAAGGTTGCACAGCTAGTAAATGACAATCAGGACTCAAATCTAGGACTAGAGTTTAGGCCAGTGGCTTTTCCTGGGGCAAAAAGGAAGAAGCAACAGAGAACATGATGGAAAAGGAAGAGGAAAATAGAGTCAAGTAACCCAGGTTGGAGCTTGTCACTCTCCCTGTCACCTATAGAACAAGTTCAAACACAAGGTCTCCCTGATGCAGCTTCTCTTCTGTTAACTCATCCCTGGATCCCTTGAATTCTGAGCTCTCCAAGGGAAAGGGACCTGTCACCACCAGGTGTGGCCCAGGTAGGTGTTAGTGAAAGCTGATTGAACTGAATTCCTTAAACTTCCCTGCCTCCAGGCCTTTGCCCACTGTATTCATTCCACCTGGTATGCCCTTTCCTCTTGTTCCTGGCCATTCTTGAGCTGTCTAGCTCCAGAGTCTGGCCCATTGGCAAGGTGTTTGTCCGTATTTTTTGTTATCCCTCACTAACCAAACATATGAAAGTGGCAGTAAGTTTTTTATTTTCCTTTTTCTTTCTTGGCCACGTCTCACAGCTTGTGAGATCTCAGTCCCCTGACCAGGGAGTGAACCAGGGCCATGGGAATGAAATTCCGTTATCCTAACCACTAAGCCACCAGGAAACTCCCAGGCAGTAAATCTTTTTTTTTTTTTTTTTGAAGGAAAGGAGGGTTCCAGAAGCCTAGAGAAAGGAAATGAGGGAGATAAGGGAGAAAGGAAGAATGGGAAGAATTCTGCATCTGTGGGCTGGGAAGGTCCGTAGAGATCAGCTGAGGCTTTTCTTTTTTTTTAAGCTAGTGAGGAAATGGGCCCAGAAGGGCCCCTGATGGGCCCTGCCCCCTATCAGGTCATTGCCAGGCCATGTGAATGTCATGAGAGTTAAGGCTCATGTTTGTCAGTTTCATCACTGCCGTTGTCCTGCACGGGCCTGGCTAGTAGACCTGTATTGACTGAGACAGGGACAAAACCTGAAAGAGAACCCAGTGGCCTGACTCCTGGTCACACTTTCCAAGGCTCCTCATTGCCATGGAGTGGTATTGTTCCCTGGCCCCTATCAAACTCTCTATCCATTTTTTTTCAGGCTTCTTTTCCTCCCAGGGGTACTTGATCATTGCATAAGCAGTCTCTGCTCCTGAAATGTTTTTTCTCCATGATTACCCGTTATTTTCTAGTCCAGTGATGCTGTCAGTCACCTGACTGTGCTTGCACCTCTAGGGTAGGTTTACCTGTGGCTCAGCCTGGGCAGTTGTAGTCTTCCATCTGCCTGACAGTGGTAACTGGCCCAAAGATTTGTGATTTGGGCCAAACACAGGCCAATCGCTGCCCTTCCCAGGAATAGATAGATCGTGCTGGGGGAAGCGGCTCTCCCCTCCTGGGATGTATTTTTAGGTGGTGGGGGGCTGTGCTGTGTGGTGTGTGGGATCTTCACTCCCCACTCAGGCATGGAGCTCGTGCCCCCTGCAGTGGAAGTGCAGAGCCCTAACCTCTGGACTGCCAGGGAATGCTGACTTCCCAGGACTTCGAAGCTGAAGCAGCCATGTTCCCTGCCCAGAGGAGATAATCAGGGGTGTATGTGCATGTGTGCGTGCTCAGTCGCTTCAGTCGTGTCCAACTCTTTGCAACCCTATGGACTGTAGCTTGCCAGGCTCCTCTGTCCATGGATTTCCAGGCAAGGATACTGGAGTAGGGTGCCATGCCCTCCTCCAGGGGCTCTTCCTGACCCAGGGATCCAACCTGCATCTCCTGCATTGGCAGGTGGGTTCTTTACCACTAGCACCACCTGGGAAACCCCACGTTGAGTAAAGTGTCCTTAAATCTAAGGGGACAGGAGACAGCTTGACCTTTGAGTTACATTTTTTTCCCTGATATTCAAATAATACAGGTTCATTAAAGCAAAATTAGAAAGTGGGAAATACTCATTCAGCTTCCAGGCAGTCCTCCTGTCATGGGCCCCTGCTAGGGATGCATTTTGCTGCCTAAAGTCTGAGGCCACTGAGGAGTGCACTAGCATCACCTGCCACCTGGGGGGCCCTGGCCAAGGGGCTGAATTGCTTAGGCTCAGTTCCCTCACCTGTAACATAGGAATGAAAGAGAACCCAGTGGCCTGACTCCTGGTCACACTTTCCAAGGCTCCTCATTGCCATGGAGTGGTATTGTTCCCTGGCCCCTATCAAACTCTCTATCCATTTTTTTTCAGGCTTCTTTTCCTCCCAGGGGTACTTGATCATTGCATAAGCAGTCTCTGCTCCTGAAATGTTTTTTCTCCATGATTACCCGTTATTTTCTAGTCCAGTGATGCTGTCAGTCACCTGACTGTGCTTGCACCTCTAGGGTAGGTTTACCTGTGGCTCAGCCTGGGCAGTTGTAGTCTTCCATCTGCCTGACAGTGGTAACTGGCCCAAAGATTTGTGATTTGGGCCAAACACAGGCCAATCGCTGCCCTTCCCAGGAATAGATAGATCGTGCTGGGGGAAGCGGCTCTCCCCTCCTGGGATGTATTTTTAGGTGGTGGGGGGCTGTGCTGTGTGGTGTGTGGGATCTTCACTCCCCACTCAGGCATGGAGCTCGTGCCCCCTGCAGTGGAAGTGCAGAGCCCTAACCTCTGGACTGCCAGGGAATGCTGACTTCCCAGGACTTCGAAGCTGAAGCAGCCATGTTCCCTGCCCAGAGGAGATAATCAGGGGTGTATGTGCATGTGTGCGTGCTCAGTCGCTTCAGTCGTGTCCAACTCTTTGCAACCCTATGGACTGTAGCTTGCCAGGCTCCTCTGTCCATGGATTCTCCAGGCAAGGATACTGGAGTAGGGTGCCATGCCCTCCTCCAGGGGCTCTTCCTGACCCAGGGATCCAACCTGCATCTCCTGCATTGGCAGGTGGGTTCTTTACCACTAGCACCACCTGGGAAACCCCACGTTGAGTAAAGTGTCCTTAAATCTAAGGGGACAGGAGACAGCTTGACCTTTGAGTTACATTTTTTTCCCTGATATTCAAATAATACAGGTTCATTAAAGCAAAATTAGAAAGTGGGAAATACTCATTCAGCTTCCAGGCAGTCCTCCTGTCATGGGCCCCTGCTAGGGATGCATTTTGCTGCCTAAAGTCTGAGGCCACTGAGGAGTGCACTAGCATCACCTGCCACCTGGGGGGCCCTGGCCAAGGGGCTGAATTGCTTAGGCTCAGTTCCCTCACCTGTAACATAGGAATAAAAAGTGAAGTCACTCAGTCGTGTCCGACTCTTTGTGACCCTATGGACTGTAGCCAACCAGCCTCCTCCCTCCATGGGATTCTCCAGGCAAGAGTACTGGAGTGGGTTGCCATTTCCTTCTCCAGGGTATCTTCCCAATCCAGAGATCGAACCAAGGTCTCCTGCATTCCAGGCAGATGCTTTAACTTCTGAGCCACCAGGGAAGCCCAAAATAGGAATAAGAAATCAGTTTTTTAAACGTTTTTTAAACGACTTCTTCCCCAGTCTTTCTCTGACCCCACCAGTCCTTAGGAGAAACCAGGGGTGGAGATGGGGGCAGCCCCTAATCCCTCCAACAAAGCCAGAGAGGCCCAGGGTCACAAAACAGAAGGCAGCAAAACCAAACCCCATCTGTGGAGAATTAAATGGGCCCAGGGTAGGTGGCCATTCTCTTTATTCTGAGTTGTCTGTCCATCTCCTCCAGTCTCAAGCTTTTCCGGGCCCCCAGAGTCCAGCACAGTAATGCTGATTTTCCTGGAGACAAAGGGGAGTGTCGGGGAGAAGGATGAGGGCAGCGCCCAAGCAGAAGCAGGGCCGCGGAGGGGGTCGCGACCAGTAAAAAAAAGAGAGGGAGGGGGTTGGTGCCCAGCCGGAAGCAAGCCGACCCGGAGGGAAGGGCGGGCCCCCGGGGCGGGGCCCAAGGGAGCAAGCAGCAGAGGGAAAGGTGATATTGGATGGGGCGGAGCAGCCGGCGGGCCCGAGCCGACGGGATAAGACAGACACGGCCAGCCGGAGTGGAAAGAACAGTTTAAGCTGTGATTTATTAAAATGTGCATCATTCTTTTATTTTAAAATGTGCATCATTGTCTCGTGCTCGGCGCGCGCGCGACCTCAGCGTGGTGGCCCGCGGCGGGCCCCGTCCCCGCCCGGCTCCCGCGGAGCCGCCGTGCGCAGGCGCGCTCAGGTGGCGCGGGCCCGGGGGCTCCCGCCCATGGCCAGGTAGACGTCGATGGGCACGTGCAGCAGCGTCAGGCAGTGGCAGCCGGGGCAGCGTCGAAGCGGCCTGCGGAAAGCGGGGCGCGACATGGGGCGCTGAGGCGGCGGCCGGCCCCATTCTGTAGGGGGCGTATCAGTCCCAGAGGTTCGGCCGTGGGTGCGGGTTGGTCTGGGGACGGAAAGCCGGCAGGGGTGGGGCCGCGGGCAGGGGCGCTGTCCTCACCTGACTGGGTTGTGCTCCGTAGCTACCGGCTCCGGGCTGTCCTGGGACTCGGGGGCGGCGGCAGGCCAGGGGAGTCTCCGGCCTCAATGGGGAATCTCCGACCCTGCGGGGGCTCCTGGGCACTCATGTCCAGGCCCCGGGGCGCTCTGCGCGGGGAGTGGCGGTCAGGCCGCTCCCGGTCCGCCGGGAGCCCCCTCTCCGCGCCCGCCCCCCGGGTCTTTGCTCACCTGCCGGAGGCCGAGGCCGGTCCCAGGCTGGAAGCAGCTGCCCGAGCCCTGGCCGCGGGAGGACGCTCCGGTCCAGGCGGAGCCGGGCAGGTGTCTGCGGCGCGTCCCGGCCCAGGCGTCGAGGGGAAGGGCTGCATTGTGACCCGAGCCGCGGCGCGCTGACCTCACAGAACCCGTTCCTCCAGCCGGGGAACCCCGCACCGCCCGGGCACTTAGCGTGGCGGCGAGCCGGGAGCTGGAGGGCTCTGGCCATGAGTCGCGCAGACCCCCTGCTGCCCGATGGGGGCGTCCACAGAACAGAGCCTGGCATCCCAGGCCGAGCGCAGACATCGCAGCAACCCCTACAGGCGGGTCTACGACCCACTGCCTGGTGCGGGGGCGGGGCACGGAGGTGACTTAACCCGTGCCGGGTTTTGCGGTGGTAGTGGTGGTGGTGGTGAGGGCAGATAGGGGCATTGCCCATTTTGGCCCAGGGTCACACAGCATTTACATCACAATTGGGCCAGAGTTTTAAAATGTCTGACCCTCTACCTCCCCACCACCCGCGGCTCCTGTGTCCAGACGAGAATGTTGTAGCGCTGGGGGAGGCTGCGGATGAAGTCCTTGGGGGGAAAAGAAGCAGGCCGAGGGCGATGGTGGAGTAGCGCTGCCTCGCAGAGGCAGCATGAGCTGAGAGGGTGATAGGAAGGAAGGAGGTGCTAGACAGCATGGAGGACTTTCTGCTCTCCAATGGGTACCAGCTGGGCAAGACCATTGGGGAAGGGACCTACTCAAAAGTCAAAGAAGCAGTTTCCAAAAAACACCAAAGAAAAGTGGCAATTAAAATTATAGACAAGATGGGAGGGCCAGAAGGTGAGCGGGGCCCCTTTGGAGGAAAGGAGGGCTGGCTGAGGTGGGTGGGTGCTTCCTCCAGTCGGAAGGATCAATTCCCTCCTCCCCTTTAGTTTTAAAGAAAGCGAGAGGCTGTGGCTCTGGGGTCAGTCAGTGGGGGAACAGAGAAGTCCAGGAAAATCACACCTTCTGAAAGTCCAAAATGAATGTGGCAGGCGGTGAAGGACCCTCAGAAGCAAGAGTCAGAGCCCACTAGGCCTTTCTTATTCTAGGAGGTCAACTGATTGGCCAGGCCATGGCCAGGGCTAGCAGAGGGCAGGAGCCGGTGCAAGGGAGAGAGATGGGGAAAAGACAGGGCTCATCGAAAGAACTGTGGCTCAGGGGGCACAGGTGAGAGGGGCTAGCTTACCATGCTGTGGGCAGATCAGGGTTCATAACTGAGTTCAACAGATTTGTCTAAAAGTTCCCAAAGCACTTTGCTCTCCATGGTCTCCCAGGCTGCTCACAACAGTCCCTGAGGCTGACGGACTAGTTCGTTTGAATAATATATTAACTATAAAGACAGAAGTGAATGCCCTGCAGTGTCCAGGCGGCTTGACACTGAAGGCTGTTAAAGGGAACCAAGGCCCATGACCCAGACATGGTGGGCAGACAGAAGTTGGAAGACAAGAGACAGAAGGAGGAGTCAGGCTCTTCTGGACTTGATTCTCCACCTCTTTTTGTTTCCTTAGAATTTATCCAGAGATTCCTGCCTCGGGAGCTCCAGATCGTCCGTACCCTGGACCACAAGAACATCATCCAAGTGTATGAGATGCTGGAGTCTGCTGACGGGAAAATCTACCTGGTGATGGAGCTGGCTGAAGGAGGGGATGTCTTTGACTGTGTGCTGAATGGGGGGCCACTGCCCGAGAGCCGGGCCAAGGCCCTCTTCCGTCAGATGGTCGAGGCCATCCGCTACTGCCACGGCTGTGGCGTGGCCCACCGGGACCTCAAGTGTGAGAACGCCTTGTTGCAGGGCTTCAGCCTGAAGCTGACAGACTTTGGCTTTGCAAGGTGTTGCCCAAATCACGCCGGGAGCTGAGCCAGACCTTCTGCGGCAGCACCGCCTATGCCGCCCCCGAAGTGCTGCAGGGCATCCCGCACGACAGCACGAAAGGTGACATCTGGAGCATGGGCGTGGTCCTGCACGTCATGCTCTGTGCCAGCCTGCCTTTTGACGACACAGACATTCCCAAGATGCTGTGGCAACAGCAGAAGGGGGTGTCCTTCCCCACTCATCTGGGCATCTCAGCCGAATGCCAGGACTTGCTCAAGCGGCTCCTGGAACCAGACATGACTCTCCGGCCTTCAATTGAAGAAGTTAGTTGGCATCCATGGCTAGCAAGCACTTCATAAAAGCAATGGCAAGTCCTCCCCAATAAAGTAGGGGGAGAAAGCAAACCCAAAAACCCGCTTCTAAGATGGTGATATCTATATTTTACACTTTAAGTCTACTTATCCTAAACTTACCTACACCCTCCCCAGCCTTACTTCTCTTTCCCTTTAAAGATCTTCATGGAACCAAAGGGCCTCATTCAGACTTCCCTTTTATTATGGCTGACAAGTGATTTTCATACAGGTGTTTAAAGTTACTTAAAAATAAACCCCAGAATCATACACATACAGGGGGAGGAGAGAAAAATAACCAAGAACAGTTGGAACCACTGTTTTTGCATCTTCCTTTCCAAATAAAAGCAGAAGCGTTGGGAATGTAGAAACAGCCTCTTGACTCCTTGTCTTGGTGAGGCCTTCTGGGGGCCCTGTCCCTTCCTCACCCCAAAGGCCAAGGTGAGTCTGGGATGAAGACAAGGGATTTCCTTGGAACGCAGGTTACCACCTCCCATCCTGACCCCTCCCACAGGCTCCCACAGGAGGGCACCCGCACACTGTGTCTTGCCCTGGCTCTGGGGCAGCTGCTGTAGGGGACAAGAACAGAGCCCCAGACACCTTCCAGCTTCTGTTGAATCTCTTTAATAGCTGTTAACGGCAAGTCTGGAAAAGGTTCAGGACAAAGTTCTTTTTTCTTTCTTTTTTAATTACAAAACTAACAGCTGTTAGAGTCTTTTTTTTTTTTTCCTTTTTTCTTATCCCGGCTACAAAATACTTTGGGGAGATACATTATAATTTAAAATATATAATATTGCACAAACAACCAAAAGGTTAATTAAACTAAAGAAATAATTACAAAGAGAAAAACCCCATCCCATGAAAAAGAAAAAAGAAAAAGATTCAGCCTTCTCTCCATCCCACCCCCTCACTGAAGGTTTGAAGTGAGAATAAAACCATCCTCTGCAGAGAACCACCGGAGGAGCTTATTAGAAAGCAGATTCCTCCCTGCCCATTCCCCTCATTCAGATTTAGCAGGTGTAGGCTGTCTCTTATACACATCTTATATAATATTGCACAAACAACCAAAAGGTTAATTAAACTAAAGAAATAATTACAAAGAGAAAAACCCCATCCCATGAAAAAGAAAAAAGAAAAAGATTCAGCCTTCTCTCCATCCCACCCCCTCACTGAAGGTTTGAAGTGGAAGTGACCACCACTCTCTTGGCGTCCCTGATCCCTTTAAATCACTGGTGAACACACCAGATTATGTACAAGAATCACCAGAGCAGCATCGTGAAGCACCAGGGTCTCCAGGGATTCCTGCAGCCCCTCGTCCCCCCAAGAGAGGTGCAGCTTTACCAGCATGGAGGGTGAGAGCCACCAAGACTGGATCTGCCTTCAGGAGGAAGAGCTTATGCAGAAGCCTGTCGAGAATCTCAAGCAGCTCACCCGCAGCGTATCCCTCCAAGAGGCAGAAGGGTTGAGGCGGAGAAGTTGGGCTTACCAGAGTTGTAAGTACTCGGCTTTGATCACTGCTCTGTACCGCTGGTAGCTGGCTTGTGTCCTAAGCTACGGGGGAGTCAAAGTGGGTGGCTGGCTGGACAAGGTACCCCGCCAGGCAACACATGGAAGGGCCTGAAGTGGCCCCCTCCCTTCTTGGGGAGGGGAAGAAGGGCAAGAGCAGACTCTTGCAGGTGGCACAGGTGGGCTAAGGACTCGGGTGCATCCGACATGAAGACGGCTTGGGAAAGGTGCTGGGGACATACCAGCCTGGACTGGGGGCAAGGAGGGAGTTTGGTCTCTAGATTCTGAACCACAAGGAGCCCTTCCTGGAATGGAAAATGCCTGGGAAGGACAGATTCCTAAGGGAGGCAACTTTCCCAAAAATGAATGCCTCTTACTCGCTGGGATAGGAACTAAAGTGTGTCTGCCATCCCTGTCAAGCCAAGGGCAGGTGGCATGGCCTTCCCTGCCGGCTCATGGGTGACACAGTGTTGTCTCGGCGTCCTCCATGAGACTGGTGGTTTAGCCTCTGTCTACACAGGCACATGGGCGAGGGCTATCCCTTGGGACTCCTCAGGAGGAGTCCCCAGGAACAGTGGGTACTCAGCAGAGAAATGTACACT
>SJYC01148212.1:0-108013 GCA_006408675.1 Madoqua kirkii
GGGGGGGGGGGGGGAAGTTTCCTCCCCTTCAGGTCATCCTATGGTTGGCACAAATCAGAGTTCCTGGTTTGGATTTAGCGAGCCCCTTCCCAGACGTGAGCAGAGGCCTGAAGGGCCAACAAGGAACAACCCAAAATCAGCCAAGAGCTCTGGTTGACAGAGGCCATTTGGGGGGACATTCTTAGTCAGTGTCTTCCGGGGCCGGGCTGAGACGGGCGAGGGAAGTGGGAAGTGCTGTGGGTGGGGGAGCTGCTTGCTCTGGCTCCCCTCAGTCCCAGTCCTCCCACTCTACGTCTTCCAGCTGCAAAGGGGGGACAATGGAGATAATGGAGAGCACGAATACATATTTACTCCTCTGAGTCAAGTCCAGACCCAAGCTCCCCTGCTGCCCCATTTCAGAATAGCCCTCCCTGCAACCCCAAGCCCCACCCTCCTGGGCTGGACCCTGCCTCCTATAAAAATGAACTACTAGCCTCAAGGAGTGTCTGGGGAGCAGAGCTGCCCTCTGACTAAGGGGTGGGTCTGATGGTTTTAGACTCAAAGGAAATGCTTCTACCAGCCAACCCTGGACACCACAGGGGGACACCCTGCCTGCGTCCAGTCAGTCAGTCAAGTCCCTTAAGGAGAACTTGTCTCCTGCTGAGCAGAGAACACAGCTCCCAGAGGCAGCGACCTTGAGAGTGGCACTCTGATCAGAAGCCAGTGTGGCACAGGGCTAGAGGGGCTCACCGGGCCTTCACTGGGGGCTCTAGCGCCCCAATCCCCTGCTGAAGTCTCCCAGGCACCTCTCTTGGCCCGTTGTCAGTGGACCCTCTGGTATAATGGGTTACAGAATGACTGTTCAGGTATGTTTTTGTCAGGTTTTAAAGAGGGCTACAACGACACCAGAGCCATGAAAGCCCCATGGCATGAGGGCACCATGAGCCTTCTTTCCTCTGGGTCTAGTGAGGTCACAGGTGGCCCCCAGCCTTCAGTCTCCCAATGTGAAAAATAAGGCCCTTTCCATCTCTCTAATCTGTTCCCTCTTTATAGCAGGTTCCCTGAGCTGTGTGATGGAAGGAATCATGGGGTGGTTGCGAGACAGTTCAGAGGTGTGGGCTGGAGCCTCGGTCCTGCCCCTTTCTAGCTGTGAGGGCTTCTGCCCAGCCTCTCCTGCACACCGGCCTTCACTTGGAGAGGCAGTGGAGAGTAAGAGCAGCAGGGCTCTGAGCTTCTCCTTCGCGGTGGTTTTAGGAGCACCCATCAGCGCTCCCACGTCCCAGGCTCTGTGCCTAACGGGGGCACATGCGTCGCCCACCACAGCGTGTGAGGTTCTAGTGGCCAAGGCCATGTTTGGATGGGGCAGCGGAGGCTCAGGTCAACTGATCACACGGTCTTTTGTCTCCAAGGCCAGGGTCTTACGGTCCCACACCTGGTGACCATGAGTCAAGATCTGGGGCAGTGTCTGGCATCTGAATTTTTTTGGCGGTTCCTCAGGTGATGCTGACAGGAACTAATGTCAAGAACTGCCCCTATCCGGACCCCTGGAACTCGGGAACCAGAGCCTGAGCCTGCTGATGACTGTTCGGGGCCTGAGCGGGAGGCCTTGGCTCCCTTCCCATAGCCGGCCACCTCAGATGGGAAGGGACCACCGTGAGGGGCCAGTAGGACTCGGTGGGCAGAGTCCTCAGACCTGGGGCCACTGGGCTTGCTTCCCTGTGGCCCACCATCAGCAGGCCCACTCACCTCACCGGAGGCATCCACTTTGGAAAGTGCCATCTGCACTTCTTCTTCAGTCATGTCCAAGTCAAAGTCCTTCTCCCAGTCCTCACTGATGTCTGTGCTCGAGCCTAGAACCATGATCCACAGTGTGAAAGACGGGAAGGGGCATGTGAAGGGCTGTAGCTGGGGGTGATGGAACTCTCTAGAAGGGCCTGACAAATACACACCGAAGGGCTTACATCCTGCTATCTCTGGCTCAGTGATCTCACTTTTAGGGATCTATTTTAAGGAAAAATCCTGGATTCAGTTAACCAAAAAAAATTAACCAAAAAGGATGTTCACTACAGTGCTGTTACAGTGATAAAAATTTAAAAAACCAGCTCAAAGTCCTCTGCTAGGGAATTATAAAAGTAAAGGGTATAGTCCTATGATGGAAGGTTATGTGGCTTTTAAAGGTTAGGCTATAGAACATTTGTATGCATGGCAAAATAATCTTACACTATTAAGTGAGAAAAAGTAAGTTACTGAGTAGTGGAGAAATACTTTGGTCCAGAAACTCTCCGGAGCCATGGAAATCTCTCAGAAGAAATAAACAACCAACCTCCTCTGCCTCAGTCACTCCATTCTACCTACACTGATCCTGGTGCTACTGAATCATACCAGGCACATTCCCACCTAAGGCCTTTGCAAGGACTGTTCCCTGGACCTGGAACTCTTCTTCGGATACCCACAGGCCAACCTGCTCACTTCCTTCACACCTTTGCTCACATCTGACCATCTAAATGTGGCTTGCCCTGACTGACCTATTTTCAGTTGCAACCCTGTCCCCCTCACTCTGCTCGGGATGGTCTTTTCCATTGTCTTTATCACTTTCTAGTGTATTACATAATCAGGTTCCCTGTGCTTGCTGTCTAATAATAGAGAAACTAGAATGTGAGCTCCTGGAGGACAGGGATCTTCTATTTCCTTATGTATTCAAGTGACAAGAACAAATAGTTTGTACTCAATAAACATCCATGGACTCTCTCTCTAAATCAAGGGTTGGCAAACTATGGCCTGTGGACCAAATCAAGCCTACCATCTGCTTTTGGAAATAAAATTTTGGAACACAGCCATGGCCATTTGTTGACATATTGCCTATGATTGCTTTCATGTTGAAAAGCCAGAGTTGTGAAGCTGGGACAGAAACTGTATGTTCCCGAAGCCTAAATATTTGTGACCTTGCTCTGTACAGAAAACACTTGCTCCTCCCAGTTCTAGGTGATTCTGATGCCTGCTAAGGTTTGACAGCCACTGCTCTAAACATTCATATTTGGGTATGCCTTCTTACAGGCAATATAACAAAAAAGTACATGTGAAAGTTATTACTGAGAAGAAAATGACAAAAATAGTTCCAGTTAAAAAATACATGCAGTATGATTTCATTAAAAAAATATGCTCACAGATGCATGCACACACACAGAAAGGAAGAGCAAAATACCCATAAGAATCCAACAACTGTTATCACTAGGTAATGAGGTCATGGGGTAATTTTTCTTTTTTTCTAAGATGATATATTACTTTGTAGTCATTTTTTTTAAAGCATCTTTTAAAAAAGAAAGCTCTGATCTCCCAAGGGCACCACCTGTAAGTACTTTGTTTCTTCTTGTCTAGCTTGCTCCTTAACATGCACACAGGCTACATGCACACAGGCTCCGAGACCCTCCCCGGCCTGGGCCCCACATTCCTTATCAGGGTTCTTGCGCTGCTCTCTCTTGTCACCCATCTAGCCATAGGCAGTGTGGTGGCGCCTCTGGGCTTCCCTGGTGGCTCAGATGGTAGACAATCTGCCTCCAATGCAGGAGACCTAGGTTCGATCCCTGGGTTGAGAAGATCCCCTGGAAAAGGGAGTGGCAACCCACTCCAGTATTCTTGCCTTAAGAATACCTATGGACAAAGGAGCCTGGCGGGCTGCAGTCCATGGGGTTGCAAAGAGTTGGACGCAACTGAGTGACTGAGGGACTGAGCACATAGCACACAGTATCTCTGGAGTCAAGCGAACCGGGGTGGAACCCTCTTTTTTCTACTGTGTAGTCCTGGGCAAATTATTCTGGGCTTCAGTTTATTTATACTGATAAAATAAGAATAAAACCATCCTCTGCAGAGAACCACCGGAGGAGCTTATTAGAAAGCAGATTCCTCCCTGCCCATTCCCCTCATTCAGATTTAGCAGGTGTAGGTGGTGGCTCAGAAATCTGGATGATTCTGTATAGATCTTGGCCTGCAGTTTGAGATACAACAGTGTTACAAATAGCAGCATCATGTAAAGTGCCTGTAACATACATCAGTTCAGTTTAGTCGCTCAGTCGTGTCCGACTCTTTGAGACCCCATGGACTGCAGCACGCCAGTCCTCCCTGTCCATCACCAACTCCTGTTTATTCAAACCCATGTCCACTGAGTCGATTGTAACATACATACACAGTGGATATTCAACAAACGGACCTGTTAAAGGCTGGTCCTACAGTTAAGTAATTCTGCACACGGTCCCTCAGCCAGTCAGGATCAGATCTCAAACAAAGACCCAGTTCTTCTGACTCCACGTGTGAGGTCCCTGTGCTTTCAGGACACTCCAGTGGCTCATGCCTGGTTCTCTGCCAGTGCAGGCTTCCTGTGGGTTAGAAGCCAACATGCACACAGGCTACATGCACACAGGCTCCGAGACCCTCCCCGGCCTGGGCCCCACATTCCTTATCAGGGTTCTTGCGCTGCTCTCTCTTGTCACCCATCTAGCCATAGGCAGTGTGGTGGCGCCTCTGGGCTTCCCTGGTGGCTCAGATGGTAGACAATCTGCCTCCAATGCAGGAGACCTAGGTTCGATCCCTGGGTTGAGAAGATCCCCTGGAAAAGGGAGTGGCAACCCACTCCAGTATTCTTGCCTTAAGAATACCTATGGACAAAGGAGCCTGGCGGGCTGCAGTCCATGGGGTTGCAAAGAGTTGGACGCAACTGAGTGACTGAGGGACTGAGCACATAGCACACAGTATCTCTGGAGTCAAGCGAACCGGGGTGGAACCCTCTTTTTTCTACTGTGTAGTCCTGGGCAAATTATTCTGGGCTTCAGTTTATTTATACTGATAAAATAAGAATAAAACCATCCTCTGCAGAGAACCACCGGAGGAGCTTATTAGAAAGCAGATTCCTCCCTGCCCATTCCCCTCATTCAGATTTAGCAGGTGTAGGTGGTGGCTCAGAAATCTGGATGATTCTGTATAGATCTTGGCCTGCAGTTTGAGATACAACAGTGTTACAAATAGCAGCATCATGTAAAGTGCCTGTAACATACATCAGTTCAGTTTAGTCGCTCAGTCGTGTCCGACTCTTTGAGACCCCATGGACTGCAGCACGCCAGTCCTCCCTGTCCATCACCAACTCCTGTTTATTCAAACCCATGTCCACTGAGTCGATTGTAACATACATAGACAGTGGATATTCAACAAACGGACCTGTTAAAGGCTGGTCCTACAGTTAAGTAATTCTGCACACGGTCCCTCAGCCAGTCAGGATCAGATCTCAAACAAAGACCCAGTTCTTCTGACTCCACGTGTGAGGTCCCTGTGCTTTCAGGACACTCCAGTGGCTCATGCCTGGTTCTCTGCCAGTGCAGGCTTCCTGTGGGTTAGAAGCCAGACTCCCAGCTGGTTTCTCCCTTCAGAGCTGTGGCTGTGGTCATGACAGCTCTTCCTAACTTCAGGTTTCCCTCCAGGGATTTGAAACTCTCTTCAGGGCTTAAATGCTAGGGCAAACCCGTTGGGTAGAAGAGAGTCTCGGGTAACATTTTTGGAGCACTTCATACCTATCTCAGAGGGTGGATGTGAACAGTCCCAGTTTACAGATGAGGAGACAAAGGCTTCGAATGGCAGAGAGGTGAACCTGGGCTTTCTCTGCCACCTGCCTCCTCCCCATCCTGTCCTGTCACACAACAAGAGTACTAGTAAGATCGCCATTACACTGGGCACGTGGCAGAGATCTGATCTATGCAACAATTTAAGACATCTCCATGGAGTGTTACTGTTTTCTTTTGTTTGTAAGGAATGGGGAGTTTTCGGGTGATTGCTAACGTCATAGTGCTGTCACTCACAGCTCATTTTATTCTGTTTAATTGGATCTCTGCTTCTCCAAAGAAGAAATGGAGGCCAAAATCCCTCCCAGGAGGTCAGTCAGTGGTGAAGCGGGGCCGTAAGCCCAAGGCTCTTTCCAGTCCTCAGTCCACAGGGCCTGCTCCAATCCCCCCTTCCCTGCTCCCTGCTGAGGGCGCCTGAGCAGGCTAAATCTAGTCTCCTCAATCAATTGGATCTCAGCACAAATGCAGGTGGGGAGCAGTTCTGCAATGATAGGCATCAACCTGGGACCTCAGGAGTCCCTTTGGCTTGGCCACCCCAAAGACTGCTGTACCCACAGACCAAGCCTCGCTCATGTCATCTCTGGATGTGAACACAAGAAGGAAAAGGAGTCACTCTGCCTCCAGGACAAAAAAAGCTAATAAGATTTTACTCTCTCTATTCTGTTCCCACTGTCCCCTCTCAGTCCAACACCCATCACCATGTGAGATGCAGTGGAGCAAACGGTTAACAGCCTCCGCTGCACTTCTCCATAATCTCATTTCTTCCAGTCTCTGCCCATCACATTCTCCAGCAGCCTATTTCCAAATGGAACCAATAATTCTTAAACCTTCCAACTGTGTCACTGTTATCCCCACCCTTACCCAGCTCAGACTCTAGGAACCATTATTCTGATCACTTCCTGCATATACTCGACTTTTGTCCTTTTGAGTTCACCTGGATAAATTTCAACCCTGATTCAGTCCAGCTCCCCAACCTGCTCTGTGCCTGCACCTGAGCGACTGAATGTGGGGGGCAAAAGTACAACAGTCGTGACTGGTCCCTCAAAATTCATGACCATTATCTCAAAAGGACCCTGCGTACCATCCGCCTAGCAACCTCAGAGCACCTGCTGAGTCCACCACCGACACTGCACTCTCCCAAAGGTTATTTCACATTTATCTAAATGCCTACTGGGTGGGTGATTTATCTTAGTTTCCTGCCAGTAAAAAAGAAAAAAAAAAAAAAAAAAGGAAAACCTCACAGCTCTCATAGGAGTTTTGGTGAGGATTGAGTGATATGCATATCAAGTGGTCAGCACAGAGCTATATAAATATACAGGAAGTGTCCAGAGACTGGTTCATACCTCTTACTATCTTGAGCATCTCCCCAAAGCAGGGCTCTACCCCAATTTCTTCCCTAACTGAGGCTCTATCATGAAACAATGACTCTCAACTTATAGAGAAAATGGAGGCTGACAGAAGATCAGTAACATTTCTGAAGTCACTGGCTTATGAGCAAAGTTGGGATTTGAACCCAGAACTGTCTGAACCCCCGAGGCTGAGCCCTTAGCTTAGCCTCTACATGTAAAGCTCCTAGTGCAGGCTGGGCATGTAATACATGCAGCATGACCTGCTGCTTTGTGGCACCATGTTCAACTTTCTGAATTTGGCTTAAGATTTTAAGTTCTATTTCTGAGCCAACCTCACCTCCCTTCTTATTCCTCCCTCTCCTGGGAACAATACAGAAAAGTGGGCTTTGGTCACTCCCTTCAACATGCCCCATGCCTTCTGCTTTCTGGACTCTGTAGGACCCTGCAGCCTAGACTACCACTCCCCCGCCCGCACCTGCCCCAAACTCTCCAACCTGCCTATACAGTGCCTGTCTCCTTGTTGAAACACCTGCTCATGCCCAGGGGTTCCTTCTTTCTCTGAACTCCTCCGGTACCAAGCCTGCCCCGTACTGCTTCGTCCTTCATCATAAAAGCCTTTGCCCCTCCCTCCTCAGTGTCTCATAAAGAGTAGGTAGGAGCTCAATGGATGACCTCACCAAATCAGAGTCAGAAGGAAAGCACTGTGTTGGAAACTAGAAATCTTGGAGTTTCCGTCGGGGAGCAGAGCAGGGCAGGGTGTGAGGGGTCCGTTCCTATCCATGGCAGCAAGCCAGTCACTCACTGCCAGCAGCCCAGGGCGCACCTGCTGGGCAAGCTGGGTGGCTGACTGGTGCTGAGTGTGGGCAGACAGGATGCCTGTGGGCGAGGAGCTGAGGGGAGGTCTTGCTGACAATCGGCTGCCTCTGCAGAGGCATTCTGGATGTGACAAACAGGCTGACACCAGCAATACCATTGTTCTTTAACTGCAGGAGTTAGAGAGGTTCCTACTCGACACAAAGTCAAAGTGTCTCCTGTCTAAAATTTCACTAAGCAGATAAGAAACTAAAGCTCTGTTACTTAAGCTAGGTCACTGCAAGTTCATGAGTATTCATTTTATTATTTTTTAAACTGTACACGTAAGCTTTGTTCATGTATTCATAATAATAATTAAAGGCGGCCTGGGGAAGCTAAATGACTTTCCTGAGGTCATCCAGGGGAGGAGACCCTTGGCAGCAATCAGTGTCATAGGAGTTCCCACCTCGAAACTGAATTGTCCAAAAGGATAGGAACTGGCACACTGTGGTAGTTAAGGGCATGGGTTTCAGGTCAGACAGACCTAGGTCTGAATCTGGGCTTGCTACTCTCTGGCTGTGTGAATTTGAGCAAGTTACTTAACATCTGAGGCTCACTTTCTTCAACTATAAAATGAGGACAGTAATATAGGGAAATGAGATGTAAATTAGAAATTAACAAGCTCCCCTGGGAACTGAGAAATTAACTGCAATGTTACATCCTTAACCCATGATCTGACATAAATCTGATTTTGTTGACTCTAAGACTCCAACAGTTATAAGATGCATCCTAAGTTCAGAGAATAAAGCATGTTGGAATTGATGGAATACAGTAATAAACACTCAACCTATAGTAGCTGTCACCATTATCAGTATCACAAACGAAGGCCATCTCTCCTAGGATCCTCACAAGGGACAAGGAGACAAGTCTGCCTTGTGAGGTGGCAACTCTCACCTGCCCTGCCCCGACATGCTCCCTGGGCTTTGGCCGACTTACCTTTTTTCCCATTGTTGGAGGGTGTAGACTTCCCACTGTCCGAGTTCAGCTCAAACACCCGTAAGTCTGTGAGGACCTCTTCCCTGAGAGTCTCTACTCTGGCTGGAGGCCGGGGCTCTGGACCGCTAGGGCGGCAACCAGGGGTGTGGGGCTTAGACTGAGCTCGGGGTGGGGGTCCAGTCTCGCCCGTATCCACAGCCAGGTCCTGTTCCTCCAAGGATGCCTCTAGAAGCTTCTGGGACAGGTCCTTGGGCAGCACTGGGGCCTCAGAGGCAGGGGGCGGTTTGGCAATCTGTGTCACCAGGGAGATGCTCTCACTGCTCTCCGAGGGGGTCACCTCTGTTGGAGGTTCAACGGGGGTCACCAGATTCTCTTCACAGGGGCTCTGGGGCCAGGTCCTCCTTCAGGCGATGTGGAAGGTCTGGCCACAGGAACCTTTGCCTCTTTTAGGGACGTGGGTGAAATGCCCGCAAGCTCCTCTGTCAAGAGAAAGGAAGGAGAGTGATGTACTATGGTCAGCCCCAAGACCATCTTGGAGACCACCAGACAGAGCTCAGGTCCTCATCAAAGTCTGCTCTAGTCAAACCTATGGGTGTCAGCTTCCTCACCCCCTCTCCATGGTAGTTCTGTAGGTACCCCCTGCTGGTCAAGTATCTCCTACCCGTGAGGCCTAGTGCACGTCTAGTAGGCACTCAGCTTCCGCAAGTGCAGCCCAAGGTAACATGACAGCTAGAAAGCCAAGACCTGAAAGTCAGTCGGAATGAGGTTCAGTGGAGCTCTGCTACATCTCGGATGCATGATCTTGGGCAAGCCACTTAACTCTCCGTTGACCTACCTGCCTCATTTGCAAAAGAGGGCTAATAAAGTTGTGGTAAGGCCCATATGTGTAGAGCTTTTAGTACAGGTTGGGCATATAAAATAAGCACTTAATAACTGTGTTAACATATCATACAGGTGGCTCCAACACACTCCTAATAAACTGAGCTACCAGGCAGAGGAAGCTCGGCTCTGTCCCTAAGCCAGCGCTTCCCAAGCCTGCCTGGGCATTAACATTACCAGCGGAGCTTGTGAAAAACACAAGTCTGGGCTGCCCCTGGAGGTCCAATGGTTAAGACTCCGTGCTTCCACTGCAGCAGGCTGTGCATGGTTGGTCCCTGGTTAGGGAATGAAGATTACCCCCATGCCGCATGCTGAGGCCAAAAGTTAATTTAAAAAATTTTAAAAATATGTAAGTTTGGCCACATGCCCAGAGTCTTAGAAGAAGAAGGAAATCTGGAATTTCAATAAGCATCTCCTACTCTGAAGTAGCTGGTCCATGGGCTGGCAACTGGCATATGCAATCTCTGTACCTAAAGCTGGGGCCACAGATTTGGTAAACACCACCTCGTTAGCGCAGACTATTCTTGGCACCTGAAATACTGTACTCAATCCCTCCTCTTTCCTGAGGTGCCATGTCCCTCCAGGCTTCAGAGACAATGGCCCACAGAGCCCCCCACAGGCAGGACTTGGTACTTGCTCATCACCTCTCAATACCTCTTACCTTCTTCCTCCTCCCAGCCAGGCTCTTCAGAGATGCTCTGTTCTGCCCGCTGCTTCAGGGCATCCCTCCGGGCCTGCTCCTGAAAGTGGGAGAGGGGCAGATGGCCAGGACCAGTCAGGGAACCCCCTTTCCCAGACTCGGGTTCTGACTCCAGAACTCTTGGTACCCTCTGTCCCCTTCTTCCCTCAACAAAACCCAGCCCCCTACCCAAGGCTGAGTGGAGTACCTCCCCTGGTTAGGCCAGCATACCTGCTCTAGTTGATGGACTTTATAGAAATACCGATGCCAGAATTCTGAATGGGAAACGGCTGCAGGCACCTGGCGGGAGGGGACAGTGGAGATGGGACTTCAGAAGTGGTTGTGTGGGGTCCATGTCCCCAGCCTTATCAGCCAGCTCCCAGTCATTCTGGATTTCAGAGGGTCTAAGCAGCTGAGCTGTGATTCTCACAGCACTTTCAACCGCCAGACCCACCTTTCTGGCCCAGGAGGTGAAGAGAACTCCCATCAGGCTTTGCTGGCCCTTCCATTTCTCACCGTGATTGCCAGAAGCCTGGTGACTTAGACTCCCCCACATGGATTCTCAGCTCAGGAGCTGGCTGGTTAGGCTCCACAGGGCCTCCTGTTGCGCTCTAGGCCAGAGGACTCCACAATGACTCTGGACATGACCCTCCCACCTCCCCACACCTTCAGCCAGGAGCTGGCAAGGCCCTCACCATCTTGGTGTAGAGGGCCCGGATGGAGGGGCTGCCTACAAGGAGCTCTGAGATCTCCCCCTTCTTCTCCTCCAAGCAGAACTCGGAAAGCCAGGCATCAAACAACTCTGGAGGCCCTGCAGAGAGACAGATACTGATGGTCAGGTCTGTGGGGCTGAAGAAAGAACCCTGGCTTAGAGAAAGCCTGGACACGGACAATGAGGAAAGCGTAAGGGTTTTTCCAAAGCCACGTGGCCCAGGTGGGGGATCAGGCAGGGTGAAGGGATGGGTGGGCCTGCTATCAGGGCATGGCCCCTCATCTCCGGGGGCCGCAGTCTCCTCTCTCCCTGGGACCTGTGTGGTTTGTAGCTCGCTACACTTGGCTACTAAAGCCTCTCCTCTGCAACAGCTGCTCTCAGCTCACCAGTGACGCCATGCTGCTGATCCAACGGCAACGTCTCCGTCCTTGGTCATGTGGCCATCCTACAGCTCCTGCCTGGGAATGACTCCCTTCCTCCTGAAGCCCTCTTCTCTCCTGGCTTCTCATTCTTGCCTGTATTTCCTCCCACTGATCTAGTAGCTCCATCTGAGTCTTCAGTGAAGTGAAGTCAAGTCACTCAGTCGTGTCCGACTCTTTGCAACCCCATGGGCTGTAGCCTACCAGGCTCCTCTGTCCATGGGATTTTCCAGGCAATAGCCCTGGAGTGGATTGCCATTTCCTTCTACAGGGGATCTTCCCAACCCAGGGATCGAACCTGGGTCTCCCGCGTTGTAGGCAGACACTTTACTGTCTGAGCCATCAGTGGGCTCCTCTTTCTCCTTTCCTTATCTCTTCTCATTCTCCATTTTCTCCCAAGGTGACCTCCACTAAACCACGAGTTTTAACCTCCTTCTCCAACGGCAGCTGAGGCTACCTTTCTGGGCTCCAGATCCAGAGGTCCAGGTGCCAGGACACATCCACCTGCCCAGATGCTGCAAATACAGCGTATGCTCACCTTCTTCCCTCCCGCACCTGTCCCACTCAGCTATCCACCGGAGACCTGGGGGCCCTCCCAGGCTCCTCCCTTTGCAGTCACTCTGGATTCCATTTCCTCAGTGTCTCTTACATGTACACCTTCCTCTTCAGTCTACCCGGCCCTTCCTTGATTCTGGCTCTACCTCTGACATGAGGATTCCTACCCAGCTTCCTAACTGGTCTTCTTGTTTTGTCTCTCCCTCTCTATTTCATCCTTAACAAAACACTGCCTGAAGGCTCTTTTATAAAATGCAAAATCTGATCACATCAGGTCTTAAGACTCTTCAACAGTTCTCTACAGTACGGCTTTTTAGACTATGGAGGATAGGGTTCAAAGGGTTAAAGAATTCCCATACTGCATATACAATTCTACTGAAAGAGGGCTTATGATTTTCAACTGAGTTTTAAAGGCCTTTGTGATGCAAAAAAAGGTTAAGACCCACTACTTTGGGGACAAAATTCCAACTTCTTAGTCTGGTACCCAAAGCCCTTCAGTCCAGTGCCCCGGCAGCTCTCACTGCCCTCATTTCCTCACACATACTCTCTAGTATTCTCGAATACCTAGGTTTTTCTAGACCTTCAAATGACCTGTTGTCATGCTTCAACACTGTTCTCCCACTTCTACAAGTAAAATTAGTTTACTTCTAATTCACTGTTAAAACCTCAATTCAGCCGTCACATCCTAGGATTTCCAGGCTGGGTTGTGCCATGTTCGGGTTCCCACTGCTCCCCTCTTTCTGTGGAAGCAGTCACTCCACCTCTAGTTATCTTTGCTTTACTACGTTTCTCTCTCCTAAAGGCAGGCAGGTTCCTGGAGGTCTGGGCAGGGTTGATTCAGAGTTCCACTCATTTCTGGTGTCTAGTTCCCACCTAGACACCTGTTCCCCTCTCTAGATGTGGGGCTTGCTGTACATCAGGAGCTTAGCAAACAGGCCAGAGGGAAGGCGGGCAGGGCAGCGGGGCTGGGAGGAAACCTAACTGAAGGTAAGGGATGAGAGGAGCAAAGCCTCTGTAGATGGGGATGAAGACAGTCTGCATCTAGGGAGGAAAGGCAACCATCAACCCATCCCACCAGATGCAGGGTTCAAAGGAGCCCCGGCTCTGGCCCTTTACACAGAGGCTACCTGGCCACTGCTACAGAGACAAACGGGGCGTACAATCCAGACCCCCTTGGCCTCCCTGCCCAGCAAGCCTGCCCCCTCACCACAACCCCCTCACCATCTGGTTCATTGCAGTAGGTTGCTGGGTCTGACTGCAGGCTATAGAGGCGAGCCTATAAAAAAAGAGAAAAAAGAAGAGAAATTCTGGGGTGCTGGGGACAGAAAGCAATGCCTCTCTGACAATCAACCATGACCCAGCTTCTCCCCTGTTGGCTACCACCAACAGGGCACCTGGTAACTAACAGTGTGGGTTATGAGTGGAGCACTGGGCTAGGAATCTAAAACTGGGGCTCCTAGAAAAATGGTCTTGCATCCAGTATTCCACCCCTGGAAACTAAGAAAATAAAGCAAGCAGGCTACAGAATCATACATATAAAATAGTTTTGAATTATATGATATACAAAAAACATTAGTGCAAGTATATTAATAAAGTCCAAGATTCACTGGCAAATTTTGAAATATTTAACTCAAGCTAAAACAATTCATCAAGAATTTCTTAATTTCATAGCCAGTCTGCCAAATGAACTGCAAGCTGTGCTCCCATGAGGGCCATAGGAGTCGTGAACTTTCGCTGGTCGTGGAAAGCTCCTCCTTCCTTCCTTGTTATTACAGGAAACATGGGTGGGCTGCATCAGAACTTTAGCAAATGATTTTGGTTGATTCACTGTTATGATGTAAACTTCTGTAATTAAAAAAAATCTCACAATCCACTTAAATGTGTAATAAGTGGTGGTGCTAATACTAGGGCTGAAAAACATGCTTGAAAACACATGTTTGGGGTGGAAATTCAACGTGGTAAAATGCTGGCCAGACTGCTGTGACACCAGTGTGGGAGAAAATACTCCAGGGAATGTGAGAAATAATGGTGAGAAAATAAAACGTAGCAGAAATACACTACTGCTGATGATACAACTGCTTTGAAGACATGCTCCTCCTGTACACTTATTCCAATTGAAAATTAGTCTTAAACAACACAAATGTGGAACTCATTCGTGCCTGTAAAGATGCTCTCGAGCACTCCTTGTTATGGATGAAAATGGAAAAGAATCTAAATGTGCAACACCGGAGAAATGACTGAATACATTATGCTATATACTCCTGCAAGAATTTAAAGACATTACAAATGATGGTCATAAGGAAAGATGCTAATAGTTGTAAATTTTTTTAAAGTGGGTTAAAAAATTGCATATATAAAGTGCTTTTCTGTTAAAAAGAAAAACCCAAACTATCTTCACCAGTGTTCACGAGCAAAAAGAAATGGGAGGTTATACACCAAGGAGAAATCAGTGGTTCTCTTTGAGTGATGGGATTATGGGTTTAGAAATAATTATCTTCTTGCTTATTGGTATTCTCCAACTTAATTACATACACGTATGTATTTCTTATGAACCTGCACTGCTTATGTGAGCTCAGATTGGAAGCTAGAGCCTGGGGCCGCTAGTGAATACCTTGGTGCCATCATAGGGCTCAGCCGTGCCAGAAGGTGTGCCCATCAGGGTGATGACGTCGCAGTCGATGGTTTTGTCTGGTGAGGGAGCAAAGGTATCGGAGATCACCCCCAAGAAGTCAGACAGCCCTTTCTTCATTTTCTCTGTCGCCCAGAGGAGCCTTCAGTCTGCAGAAAGAAGCCGACAGAGGACGTGAAGCGGCTTAGGAGCAGGCTGTGACCTGGGGTATGGGGTAGGGAAGGGTGACGCAGCAGGGATCAAAGCGTACTGTGTAGGGGGACCAGGGAAATATTCACAACGGTTCATCCCATCTCTGGGGCTGGAGACGGAGAGAGGGGCAGCCAGGGTCCCCACCTCCCAGATGGGGGTGCACATTAGGGCCGCAGTAGACCTGTGTAGGTCAGAGCAGAGCTCCTTGACTGGCTGTTTCACCAAAATTTCAAGGCCAGTCAAGCTGATGAAAGATTTTCAGGAAAGGATCCATGGCACAGACATTCAGCAGGGAAAAGGACTTAAAGGGAGAGAGATGGGAAAGGTACCAGCTTTCGGGTCAATCTGGGATTTGAATGCCAGCTCTACTACTTGTTAGTGAAAGTGAAGTCACTCAGTCGTGTCCGACTCTTTGCGACCCCGTGGACTGTAGCCCAGCAGGCCCCTCTGTCCATGGGATTCTCCAGGCAAGAACACTGGAGTTGGTTACCATTTCCTTCTCCATTACTACTTGTTAGTAATGAGACCTAAACCTCTCAGAGTCTGTTTCCTTATCTATAAAATGCAGATAAATATACTGCCTGCAGAGGGTTGCTTTGGAGAGTTAAGAGATTAGGCGTGCACAATGTCTGGCACAGAGCAAACACTTAATAACTAGCAGTACTATAATATTACAATCTCATCATCACCACTGCTCAGGAGGTATTTTGTATGAAAGATTGAGGAAATATGGGCAGGATGAGGACCAACAGCCTCACCTAGAGACAAACCTGGGACCAGCTGAGGGGCAATGCATAGACTCTAGAAGGGGCAAGTGGGCCACCCATCTGGAGCCATGCTGGTTAGGATGCTCTTGAGCAAGAAGGGACAGTGTGCTGAGAGACAGGACCAGGCTCCACAAACCTTGGAGCAAAACGTCATATTTACTCCCAATGAGGCTGCCCAGGCATTTTATACCTTGAGCCTATCAACTGTGCCTGGCACATGTTGCATAGGTATATAACTGTATTTGTTGAATGAAAAAAGGCATAAATAAATGAAGGAAACAAGTCGTGTCTCTGCTACTGGCGGGACACGCAGCGGTTCAGCTGGGTGACTACTTGTCATTCATGCTCATCAGTGGCTGTGGTCAGCAGGCAGATAGTATTTTCTAAGATTCAACAAAAGAAGCTTGGCTAAAAACACTCCACAATATGTTTTTCATAACATGGCCTCTAATTACAAGGCAACTGATTCCACTGGTGATCAAAGAAACTGAAGTCTGTTCCACTACTAAAGAGGAAGTTGTAATACAAAACCAGTACCCTATACCTCCTCGGAAATTTGAGCTCTGCGGGGGTATCTCTGACCGTATACAATTTTCACTTTTCATGCTGACTTGAGAATCTAATTCCTATCTCAGAGGAGAATTCCAGTATACATCTCTGACTGGTAAAACCTGGACCAGTAAAAATACAAGCTGGCAAAAACTTTTCGGAGGTAGTTCTACAGTAGATATTAAAAGGTCTAAAACTATATTCATCTTATATCCTTTTCAATACTTTATTTGGAAAAAAATATTAAAGGCAAAGATTAAGCAATTAGAATGTTCACTGTAGCTCTGCTTACAATATTGGAAAAAACTGAATCAGGAAACTAGGCACTGGTCAAATCCACATAATAGAATACCATGCCGTGGGCTTCCCTGATGGCTCAATGGTGAAGACTCTGCCTGCCAATGCAGGAGACGCAGGTTCAACCCCTGGTCCGGGAAAATCCCACACGTGGCAGGGCAAATAGGCAGCGCAGCGCAACTCCTGAGGCTGTGCGCCAGAGCGTGGGAGCCGCACCCACTGAAGCCCGCACGCCCCAGAGCCTGAGCTCGACAAGAGAAGCCACCACGGTGAGAAGCGCACGCAGCACAGCTGGGGAGCAGTCCCCGCTCGCCACCACCAGAGGCAAGCCTGGGCAGCAGCGAAGACCCAGCACGGTCAGAAAGAAAGGGGCAAAAAGAAGACCAGGCCATTTCTGACGCTGCAGAACTGGGTCTGCAGTGGTTAACTGAAAAAGTAGGCTACGGAACATGGCGCTCAGGCTCTGGGGTGGAGGTGGCACTCACGGTCAGCTTCTCCTTGACCACGCTGGCGGTGGCCGCGATGGTGCAGGCCGTGTCCCGCTGCACCACCTGGGTGAACTCCGTCAGGTCCCGCTTCATGAACTCCAGGGCTTCGGAGGACTAAGGGAAGACAGAAAGAGCTGACAGCCAGCAGCTCCACCACCCTTTGTTTCTGTTTTCTGCACTTCGGCACCAGACAGAAACATGGAAAACAATGGACATGGGCACCTGGGCTCTGAAACAATGCTTCCTTGTCCCAATCCGATGACCTGGAATTACTCAACAGCAGAGAACATAGAACCTCCTGCTGCTCGGAGAACAGGAGACTGAGCTCAGCCCAGGTACTCAGAAGCTCTGTGGCCAGGAGGAACTCTCACCAAGTCCTCGGTTTTCTCCTAGGTAACGAGGAAGGTGGCCTAGAGCAGTGGTTCTCATGAGCAGACTGGGCTAGGGGGCACGTGTAGTCTAAAAACAAGACAGACTGCATCAAGTCGCTATGCTGTAAGCCATGACCTTTGTTTTCAATTGCAAACAGGAAGGGAAAGGATTTTTGTTTTTATCAAAGGAAAGTGTTTTGTATTTTTACTTCTTTTTTGTTGAAATACGAGACAGCAGGTGAAATTACTTGTGTGAAAGGTTTCACAAACAGGTTGTATTCATAACAATAGTTTAGAAAGCTTTTATGAGCAATTTTTGACAATACCAGTAAAAACGTGTGCCATTTTTCTATATTCAACAAAAGAGGTGTTAAGAGAAATACTGGATCAGAGTCTCCCCTAGACTGCCTTGGTTCCACCATCTAAAAGCTCTGTTCATCCATAGAGCTCCTCTGGGCAGAACTGACACTTGCTTTTGTTGGGCAGCTTGCCTCTCACTCTGCGCTCAGACCCAGTGGGCAACAGCACCCCTCAGCCTCCTGCTAAGTCTTACACTGTCTTCACCCTCACCCACTCTTAAGACATCTTCCTGGACCATCTCTGTGCTCCCCTCTGTAAGCCCTTTCATTTTATACGGGATAGTTACCTGCATTTTTAAAGTGTCTTTTTGAGTGTTCTGGTGATTTTTTTCCTTGGGGAAGGGTCTGCCTCATTGTCATCAGCCTGGGAAGTCTCACCTATCAGCCGGAGGCTTCTCTGCAAGTCGGAATGCCTCCATTTCAGAGCTGGAACTCCTTAACTGGACTGGAAGGGTCGTTTATTAATTCTTTCTCCATGCACACTACTGCCACCTCAGTCCAGGCTAACCTGCTCTTTCATCTGGACTCTTCTTCCAGGTTGCATGAAAGTGAAACTCACTCAGTTGTGTCCAACTCTTTGAGACCCTGGAATTCTCCAGGCCAGAATACTGGAGTGGGTAGCCCTTCTGTTCTCCAGGGGATATTCCCAACCCAAGGATCAAACCCAGGTCTCCTGCACTGCACGTGGATTCTTTACCCCCTGAGCCACAAGGAAAGCCCAAGAATACTGGAGTGGGTAGCCTATCCCTTCTCTAGGGGGATCTTCCAGACCTAGAAATTGAACCAGGGTCTCCTGTATTGCATGCGGATTCTTTACCAACTGAGCTATGAGGGAAACCCCCCAGGTTGCATAAGATGTCTTTAATATCTTTTCCTCATGGCAACAGGGGGAGCTCTGTAAGTCAGAGCAGACAGAGATGCCCCTGTTTTACAGCCCTCAGTGGTTACATGGTATCCAATGGCAAATATAAAAGTATATAATCTTTCCCTTCACTTGCAAGGTCCATATAATCTCGCCTCTGGGAGACTCTCCCACTATGCCCCTCACTGAGCTCCAGCTGGCCATGCTCAAAATTTCCCAAATGTTCCAGTATCTTGCCTACTTCAGGGTGTCTGACTACATCATTCCCTCTCCTTGATACATAGTTCTAACTCTTCAAGTGAACAAACACAATGAACGAACCCCCTCAGCTGGATAACTCCTGTTCCTCCTCATGTACCCACATGCCACTCCCCTGGAGGGCTTCCCTGATGCCACCTCAGATCAGGCTGGCTTCCACTCATGGCACCTGCATGTTCTCTTCTTTAACATTTCCTCTACTTGAGATTTCTGATTACCTGTCCAGTGTCTATCTTCCTAGGTAAACAGCGAGTTCTGTGAACACAAAGCCTTTGTTTTTTATTCACTGGTACTCTTCCAGTGTCTGACATAGAGCCTGGCATAGAGTTAGACTGGCATGTACCAGGGCAGTTTTAATTATTAATCATTTACATGATTATCCGACACATGGCTGTCTCCCTCACTTGACTGTGAGCTCTGAGGGGACCAAGATGAACAGACATGGTGCCAGCCCTCTGGAAGGTCACAGTTTCCTGGGGAAAATGCTCACGTAACAGTGCTGAGGTGAAAGGGCAGAGCAGTGACCAGCGTACTGTGGGGAGGATGGAGCAACTCGGTGAAGGGAAGTCTGGACAGAGCCTTCAAGAATAGGCAGGAGTTACTAAGGAAGCCTGGGCATGGTGGCACCTGGAGTTTACTGAGGCCTACAAGCATTTCGGTCCTGGGAGAAATGAAAATGAAGAGCAAGACAGAAGTGGTGAGGGAGAAACCTTGAGAGGGTGGCGATGGAGGGCCTGGCCAGCCCTGCTGGTGACGGGGAACCACCACCGTCTGAAGGAGGAGAGACATAATGAGATTTGTGTTTCTGACATGTCACTCCTAAGACTGGGAAGGACGACAGGTCCAAGACTTGAGTAGATTAGAAACGGAAGAAGACCAGTCAGGAGGCTGCTGCAATAGTCCAGGAGAGAAAGCTGAAGAACATGAATAAGGACAGCCCTGGGAAGGATGACAGGATGGAACTGGTTCAAGAAATATTAGGCAAAAAAGATGGATTTGGTGATTAAATAGATGTGTTGACTGAGGGAAACAAAGAGTCAGGAAGAGCTACTGGCAACTGAACTAAAAGACTGGGTGGTTGCAGGGCTGCTAGCCAAGGGAGGAAATGCTAAGGGGGAGCAAGTGTAAAGAGAAGCTATAACCCACATGCCACTCCCCTGGAGGGCTTCCCTGATGCCACCTCAGATCAGGCTGGCTTCCACTCATGGCACCTGCATGTTCTCTTCTTTAACATTTCCTCTACTTGAGATTTCTGATTACCTGTCCAGTGTCTATCTTCCTAGGTAAACAGCGAGTTCTGTGAACACAAAGCCTTTGTTTTTTATTCACTGGTACTCTTCCAGTGTCTGACATAGAGCCTGGCATAGAGTTAGACTGGCATGTACCAGGGCAGTTTTAATTATTAATCATTTACATGATTATCCGACACATGGCTGTCTCCCTCACTTGACTGTGAGCTCTGAGGGGACCAAGATGAACAGACATGGTGCCAGCCCTCTGGAAGGTCACAGTTTCCTGGGGAAAATGCTCACGTAACAGTGCTGAGGTGAAAGGGCAGAGCAGTGACCAGCGTACTGTGGGGAGGATGGAGCAACTCGGTGAAGGGAAGTCTGGACAGAGCCTTCAAGAATAGGCAGGAGTTACTAAGGAAGCCTGGGCATGGTGGCACCTGGAGTTTACTGAGGCCTACAAGCATTTCGGTCCTGGGAGAAATGAAAATGAAGAGCAAGACAGAAGTGGTGAGGGAGAAACCTTGAGAGGGTGGCAACGGAGGGCCTGGCCAGCCCTGCTGGTGACGGGGAACCACCACCGTCTGAAGGAGGAGAGACATAATGAGATTTGTGTTTCTGACATGTCACTCCTAAGACTGGGAAGGACGACAGGTCCAAGACTTGAGTAGATTAGAAACGGAAGAAGACCAGTCAGGAGGCTGCTGCAATAGTCCAGGAGAGAAAGCTGAAGAACATGAATAAGGACAGCCCTGGGAAGGATGACAGGATGGAACTGGTTCAAGAAATATTAGGCAAAAAAGATGGATTTGGTGATTAAATAGATGTGTTGACTGAGGGAAACAAAGAGTCAGGAAGAGCTACTGGCAACTGAACTAAAAGACTGGGTGGTTGCAGGGCTGCTAGCCAAGGGAGGAAATGCTAAGGGGGAGCAGTGTAAAGAGAAGCTATATAGCTATATATTCTATAGTCTCTATATAGTACTATATAGAAGCTAGACAGTATCTGTAGTGACTGGGGGATATTTGGGTCAACTGTTCAGCAGGAGCTATTCTCAAATACTAAAGCGCCAAGGAAAGGACTAGGAGTCACCCTAAAATGAAGATGGAAGAGCTCACCCAGGAAGAGTCCGTTGAGTGAACAGCACAAGGCACTGCAGACCAGGTTCCTCAAACACCACCTTTAAGAGGCAGGCAGAGGAAGAGGAAGCCATGAAACAGGAAAGCCTGGAGAAGCAGCTGGAGAACAGAAGAGAATCAAGCCATAAAACCCAGGGAGCAGACTTTCAGGAGACAGAGCGACCACTAGCTTCTACAGCAGCAGAAAGGCCCCGGAAGATAAGAGCTGGATTCATCCACTGCACTTGGCAAGTGGCAGGGGAAGCTGAGTGTTTATAAAGATAAGTCTACACATAGTGGCTTCAGGGGTGGGGAGTCAAGAGACATGATGTTGTTGACTACAAATTTTAAAAAGGAGGAGGTGAGGCTGCCACCTCCAAGTAAAAGAGGAAGTGGTTGGACAGGGAATGTGAGGGGACAGTTAGGTTTGGGGAAAGTTACTGAAGGCAAGGGGAGGAGCAAATATGAGACTGAAAACACTTGCTAGGGTAGGGGGTGGAGGCTGAGAGGCCCAAGACCAGGCCCAGATGAGTTTGGGGAATCGGTGGTAGAGACAAAGAACAACGTAACTCTTCCCACCAGTGTTCATGGGCAAGTGTGAGCACACGCGCGCGCACACACACACACACACACACACACACACACACACACACACACACACTAGGGGGAAGTAAGAGGAAGAGGAATGCAGATTATAGCACCATCTCAAACCTGTAGTTTCTGGGGCAGCATATGCTATGGGGTGCAAGAAAACTGGGCGGGGGGAGGGGAGACCTGGGAGCTGAGTGGTCCAGACATAGCCAGGATAATGAGGGAAGGAAAGCACTGAAAGGCCAAGAACAAAATTAACAGAAAACAGTAGCTGGTATTTAAGAGGTTTCCCCATCACTCTCAGTACTTAAAAAAAAAGTCCTTATTTAATACTTATTGTGTGCTAGATACTGTTTCGGTGCTTTACATGGATCATCATTTAATCATGACAAAAATTCTGTCAGGTAGGTATTATTACTATTCCCACTTTACAGATGAGGAACTGGGGCTTTAAGAGGTTAAATATCTTGCCAAAGTTCATAAAAGTGTAGGAAATTAAGTCTCTTCTTTTCAAACGGGGAATTGTCAAAGGCAGAAACAATACCCACTCCCCCTGCTTCAAATGAGAGAACAAAGATGGAAGGCTAATCAACGATCTATTTTTCGTGTTATGGGAAGAGCAACCTTGACGGTAATACATAGGAGGCCCTCACACAATATTTGCTAAATGAATGTCAGACTCTCTTTCCAGAAGACTGCTCAACAAGAAGCAAGCTACTCTGGGATCTCTTCTATTAGAGCTCAGTTTGAAATTCTTCTTCAACTTCAAATTCAGTTTGAAATTGAGTCTTCATTAACAACATAAACAGCTCAGGCCATTCTCAGATTTTCTGGGCTGTAGCTGAAAGGCTAGTATGTAGGCCAGGTGAGGCTAAAAATGCTCACAGAGTAGAGCATTGATTTAACTGAAGCCAGAAGCCTCCTGGAGTTGCCCTGAAGCAGGACTCACTCCAGATGCTTGAGGTAAATAGTAATTAACTTTTTCCAGAATTCAGGTAAGTTGGTTTTGACAAACCAGCGTGGAATGGAACAGGAACACACAGTGGCATTGTCCACGGGCAGAGCCAAGCCTCTCACCCCACAGGGCTTGCTGTCTCCTCACTAAACCATGAGTCTGGGGAGCCCCACGACTGCATCTCTTGGGCTAATTCTGGCCCGGAGCCCACAAGGTTCAGCGGGACAGGCTCGGAACAGGGTGCAGGGAGGTGGCTTGGGGCCCTACTGGAGGAAGGGCGCTGACCCAGCTTACCTTCTCCTTGACTGCCTGGTAGCTCTGCTGCAGCCAGCTCCGCCACCATCCCACGTCCTCCCTGTGGAAGACAGACACATCTGGAGGCCCCGCGGTGCGACTCGGGCCCGCGCAATGATCGGGTCCCAGTACCCCTCTCAGATGTGGCCCGTGGGCTGGGGCATCGCAGGCCGCTTTCCCACCCCCTCAGGCTGCGATTCCACCCCGCCCTTTCAGCTCCGTCAGGCCCGCGCTGGCCTCCCGTTTCCCCGGGGGACCCTGGCCCAGCACCCCATCTATGGGGAGAATTCGGGGCCCAACGCCCAGAGAACTGGATGACGGGCTCACCCTTCCGCCATCTTGCCCGCATGACATCACCACTATTTACTGACCTTTGACTTCCGACACGGCACCGCCCCCTCAAGCACCACCCCGGAGGGGGCGGCCCAATCCCCGCGCCGACTTCGTCCTCAGCCCCATATCCGCCTGGCTCCATCATTAGACTCCGCCTCCTTAAACTCGGTCCAGGTTCGGTCCAGGGTTCGGACTTAAAACTCCGCTCCTGAAAGCTCGGTCCAATCCGCTCTCAAGATTGTCTCCAGGTCCCACCCCAAATGTTAGCTCCGCCCCCCAACATCGAACCCAAGTCGGTATCCGCTGGCTGGCATCGGATACGGTGGCCGCTTTGGGTCAAGATCGGCCGGTGGCTAGGGGCCGGAATTGTAACCCGGGTAGAGAGGAGGCAGGGAGTGAGCCAGCCTGGAGCTCGAACGTCTGTATCCCGGAGCGCAGGGCTAGGACCGCCCCCCTTTATGAAACCTGCCGCGTAGCAGCAGCCTGGGGTCTCTTCGGGCTAATTGAGCAAGCGCAGTCCGTGGAACTCTGGGCGTTGTTCGGAGGAAAATTCAGAGATGTCTTCAATGCAACCTTTGGGGGAGGCACTCTCAGGAGACTGGGGAGACTGACACATTTAGTTAGCTCAATTTTTGGCGACCCAGCTCAAAACTACGTGAGTGTGTGTGTGCGTGTGTGTGTGAGGTGAGTCTGGAGTTGATAGTCTGGAGAAAGACTGTGTGTGTGTGTGGTCTGGAGTTGAAAGATTGTGTGTGTGTTTGTGTGTGTGCCTGGAGGAGGAAGCTTTTGTGTGTGTGGTAACCTTCCGAATGAGGCCTCCGTTGCTCTTACCGCCTCATCTGCTACCTGCCTGCATCTGCGCCCTCATATTTTGGCCTAGATCCCGCCCTCTCTTTAATTTTTAAAAAATTTTTACTGGAGTATAGTTGATTTATAATCTTGTGTTAGTTTCTGCTGTATAGCAAAGTGAATAAGTTATACATTTGTGTTCAGTTGCTCAGTCGTGTGACCCCATGGAATGTAGCCTGCCAGGGTGTTCTGTCCATGGAATTTTCCAGGCAAGAATGGGCTGGGATCCAACCCTCATCTCTTGGGTCTCCTGCCCTGGCAGGTGGATTCTTTACCTGTATAGTTATCTATCCATTGTCTCTCGTCTATGGGTGTAGCTATAATAATTCTTTCCCCCCAATCCATTTTGTTTCCCTTCTTACAAGATTATTTCTGTCATCATGCATGCTGTTACTTCTCCCGTCTTAATAGCAGCAAACAAAAAAATAACCCTCTCTTGACCCATCACCATTTTCCTACTCCCCTTTAAAGCAAAACTCCAGGAAGCTTTCCCTATACTCACATGTCTCCATGTTCTCCTGATCTCACTTCAGTGAGGTTTTTGCCTCTCCACAGTTATTTGAATTACTTTTGTTAGGGTACCTAGAGCAGTGGCCGATTTGCAATTCTTACCTTATTTGAACCATCAGTATCTTATTTAACACAATTGATCGCTTTCATTCTTCAGACGTTTTCTTCATGTGGCTTCCAGGACATCTTGCCTTTCTGAATTTCCTTCTACTTCAGTGTCTCCTTCTAGGTGTTTTTTGCTGTTTTGTTTTCACACCTATTTCTTGTCCCTAGAATGTCCTCCTCTCCTTTTCAATCTCTGTCATCGTTTCCCCAGATGATGTCATCAGGCCACATGATTTTAAATGCCATCTCTACACTGACAATTCTCTGAATTTTCTCTCCAACCCACATGTATTCTCTGGACACCAGGATCACTATCTGTATTCGGTTGTATAAAATAAGGTATATTAACTTAACGTGTTCCCAAACCCCCGATGTATCTGCCTCAACTTCCTGCAAACTTCTCCAAAGCTGTCAATAGCAGCCATATCCCTCCACTTGCTCAAATCAAAGACCTGGGAGACAATTTAATTCCTCACTTTTTTCATACTCAAAAGATAATTCCTTGGAAAATCTAGTTGGTGCTACCTTTAAATCAAAATGAAAATCCAGAGCTTCTCACCACCTCCATTGCCACTATGTAGGTCCAAACCACCATCATCTCACACCTGGATTACTGGTATCTCAGTGTCCACTCTCGACTTCTATTAGTCTAGTCTTAGTTCATCCTGAAGGCAATCTTTTAAAAAGCATACGACAGTGGTAGTGTAAAGTGGTGCAGCTGCTGTGGCAAACAGTATGATGATTCTGCAAAAAATTAAACATAGAACCACCGTGTGATCTAGCAATTCCGTTTCTAGGTATATACCCCAGAGAACTGAAAGCAGAAATTCAAGCAGATACTTGTGCACCCATGTTCACGGCTGCACTGTTCACAGTAGCCAAGAAGTGAAAGCAACCCGAGTGTTCCTTGACATATAAATGGATAAACAAAATGTGCTACGCACATATACATGTTGGAGTATTATTTAGCTTTAAAAAGGAAGGAAATTCTGACACATGCTACAAGATGGAAGAACCATGAAGATGTTATACCAAATGAAATGAGCCAGTCACAAAAGAACAGATATTCTAATATTTTACTTAGATGCTTTGAATAGTCAACTTCATAGAGACAGATTATAGAATGGTGGTTACCAGGGCCCAGGGGGAGATGGGAAGGGGGTGTTATTGTTTCATGGACTCAGAGTTTGAATCTGAAAAGGCCACAATCTTCTGCTCAGAAATTTCCAATGTCTTCGTATTTCACTCAGAAGAAAAGCTGCTACAGCCTCACAGTTTCCTTGAAGTTGACCTGACTTTGATCGACTAGGCCTCTCATTCCTTCTGCTCCAGCCTCAGTGGCCTTGAAAATTCCCAGAATTCTCCTGACACAGGCCTTTGATCTTGCTGTTCCCTCTGCTTAGAATGCTCTTCCCCCAGATATTTGAGTGCCTAGAACGGTGCCTGGAGTGGAATATTGGTAGGGCAAGCGAAATAGAACATGCAAGGAGAGTAATTGGGAGCAAGCTGGAGTGGCTAAAAAGAAAATTGAAAAGGGAAGATGGAGATGAGGTTGTAAAGATCATTAACTCTTTACTCCTGAGAACCTTGGATGAAGAGCTAAAAATTCAAACCTAATCCGTGGATAGAGGAGAGTTACCAGAGCTTTTAAAATTTAGTTTTATTAAGTGTAAAAAAAACTTTTTTTGACCACACCATGCAGCACATGGGACCTTAATTCCCAGGGGTCGAACGGGCATCCCCTGCAGTGGAAGCATGGAGTATTAACCACTAGACCACCAGGGATGTATGTCCCCACCAGAGGTTTTAGAATAAGGAAATGACTTGTGCTGTGAAGGCAATGTGATCTAGTGACCACACACTAATGGTGCTATTTATTAATCATCTTACACAGTGTACCTTGTTTTATCTTCCCAATTGTCCTATGAGGTAGGAAATATTTTTTGATCTCCGTTTTGTAGTGGAAGAAGATGAGATTCAGAAAGATGGAGAGAGATTAACGTTTTCATACAGGTCATACAGCTGGGAAATGGCAGAACTCTGATTTGAACTCAAGGCTTTATGATAAAATCAAGTTTCTGACCATAGCATATTCCTTCACTTTGTCCAGGTTCATGTCCTGCCTCCCCACTCAGCCACAAGCTGCAGACGAGGACTGTGTCCTCCACTCTGACTCTCCCCCCCCAGGCCTAGCACAGCACTCGCGCATGAGGCCCTCAGTGTGCCTGGACCGAGCGAGACCTTCTTGGATCTCTTTGGTCTTCCCCATCTGTCCTTCCCTGCACCCTGAGCCTTGGCTCCCTTGAATGACATCAAGGAGATCTGGATTCAAATTCCAGCCCAGCCACTTCCCAGCAACATGGCCTTGGGTGAGTTAACCTTCCCTTGCTTGAGTGACTTCATCATTAAAATGGGGATATGACTTCTGGTTGTTGTGAGAATTAAGTAAAAGAAGTAAAATACAGGGAATCCCCTGGCAGTCCAGTGATTAGGACTCTGTGTATCACTACTGTAGGGCTCTGTTCAACCCCTGGTTGGGGAACTAAGTTCCCACAAGCCTTGAGGCTTGGCTAAAAAAAAAACAAAAAAAAAAACCCCATAAAAACAAAACCCCCAAAAGCCCCTAACATATCATATGAAAGCCCTTAATATGGTAATTATTATTGTCTTAGTCCTTCACCTTTGTCCTAGGCACTGTTAGAGGACTCATAAGCATCTGTTGAACTAAATGCTATGTTAAAGATCACTAGATTGAGAGCCAGGAGAAGTAGATTTTAATCCTGGGTTATGGGCATTGGTCACTTTTTTTCTTTGGGGCAGTTTTTTCACCAGTCTAGGGACATCTGAGTTTTCTTCTAATTCTAAAGTGAAGTATGAATGCATCATTTCACCCTGTCCCTGACCCTCAGACCCTTCTACTGACATCTCCTCTCCTGCATTACTGGATCCTTCTTAGTGGACGATTCTTGTCCCAGGAGCCTCCCAGCTTTGGCTCCCAGGGAGCCCTAACACCCAGCTGCCACCAGATGGTGCTGTGGACTCATTCAAGTGAAGTTGGCTTCCCGTCTCCAGCAGGGCTGATGAGAGTGGTACTAAGATGTCCTTCTGATTGGTTCCTTTAGACAGTCTGGGCTTCCCCAGTGGAAGGCAGCCAGGCCCAGGATGATCCTTGGAAGTGAAGTTTCCAAAGCCTGCCCTGGTTCTGCTGTGGAAATCCAGCATAGAGTTGGCTGCAGGACTAGCTGCATAAATTGTAGGACGCGGTACAAAATGAAAATGCCTAAGCTGCTGGTGGAGTTCCCTGGTGGCTCAGACGGTAAAGCATCTACCTACAATGCGGAAGACCCGGATTCAATCCCTGGATTGGGAAGATCTCCTGGAGAAGGAAATGGCACTTCACTCCAGTATTCTTGCTTGGAAAATCCCATGGATGGAGGAACCTGGTAGGCTACAGTCCATGGGGTCGCAAAGAGTCGGACACGACTGAGGGACTTCACTTCCACTTCACTTTCGAGCTGCTGGTGGAAGCATCACAGGGCATGTCTAAAAGCCAGCGGAAAGTTTCTGATTCAGCCTTCTAGCACTAGTATTCTGGCTGTTGAACACAGCCATGGTTGTTTAGTCACCAGGTCATCAGGCTCCTCAGTCCATGAGATTTCCCGGGCAAGAATCCTGGAGTGGGTTGCCATTTCATTCTCCAGAGGATCTTCCCAACCCAGGGTTGAACCTGCATCTCCTGCATTGGTAGGAGGATTCTTTGCCACTGAGCCCGAACATAACCATTACAAAAATGTAAATTACAGAAATTTAAGATTAAATAAACGATATAGAAAATAAAATAATATAAAAAAGGCAATAAATACCCCAAACTCATATTTTTATACATTTTGCTATTATCTATGCCTTTGAAATAACTAACATTTTTTGTATATATGTGGAGAAAATGCCAAGTAATGGTGTGTGACTTACTGTAATCTCTTCCTAACTCTGCATTATGTGATGTCACATTGGTAGTTTAAAATCATCGGAGGGTGGGAATGTTTACATCATCAAATCTACAGACATCACAAGCCATGTACCCTGCCCCTAAGCCAGTTGTTACTCTTAACATGTTGTGATATCGGGCAGAACCCTGTTCCTTCCAGCCTCTGATAAGTCTATGCATCACTTTATAATTCACAAAAGGAGACTTCCCTGGTGGTCCAGCGGTTAAGAATCTGCCTGCCGATGCAGGAGACAAGGGTTGATCTCTGGTCTGTGAAGATTCCACCTGCCTTGGGGCAGCTAAGCCCATGTGCCACAACTAGTGAGCCTGTGCTCTCGAGCCCTGTAACTCCAGCTACTGACCCTTGCACCACAGCTACTGAAGCTGGCTCTCTAGAGCCCACACTCTGCAACAAGAGCTGCAGCCACAATGAGAAGCCTGTGTACGGCAACTAGAGGTTAGCCCGCACTTGTTCACAGCTACAGAAAGCCCCTGCTTGGCAACCAAGACCAAAGCCGCCAAAAATAAAGACATAAAATTAATTTTTAGAAAGTAAATTAAGAGAAAAAATAAAACAGGGCACATGTTTCTGCGAAAGGATTGATTGATGACTTTGTCTACCGGGTGGCTGTCACCAAGCCTTCCAGAAGGTGGCGCTGTGGACTGACTCAGGGAAGCAAGCCGTATTCCCTGTGCCTCTTTCTTGTGTTGAAAAACAGCAACTACAGTAATAATATATTCCAGCTGCTTTCAGCACTGTTCTTGGGACTTGGGACATCATAAACTCGCCCCATGGCTGTAGGTGAGAGTGGGCAGATGAAAGAGCTAGCCCACTCTACTTCTGTAGAAGGCCACAGCCGCGGGAGGTGAGAACCAGTGTTTTCTCCCTACTGTGACTGTAACAGACAGTGAGGGTTTTTCCCCAAATGGAGACTGGGGTTGGCCGCTGAAGGAGTTCAGGAAATGTCAGCCTCAAATATGTTGCCTTGGAATATTGATTATTTGGCACTGAGGGCACTTGAAAAGTGACAGATTCAGGAAAAAAGCTTTTTCTCTGAACCTCATCTGCTTAAGGACAAATCCTCCTAAAGGAACTCAGTTATCCTAAATCCCAGGGAAGAGACTAGGCGTCGACCCCACTCCCAGACAAACTGTCTCAAACTATCATATCTATGGGATCATATATTCTTCCGAGGGCCCATTCATCTTTTTCCCCAAATCATTTACTCTCTCCCTAAGTGTCTCCTTATTAAGTGAGTGTATCATATTTTAAAGGTTTGCTTTTTTATTTTTGGCTGTGCGGGGTCATCGTTGCTGCCAGGCTTTTCTCGAGTTGCGGCGAGTGGGGGCTACTCTCCAGGTATGCAGCTTGAGCTTCTCGTTGCAGGGGCTTCTCTTGCCCAGCACTGGCTCTAGGGTGTGTGGGCTTCTGAAGTTGAGGCACGTGGGCTCAGCAGTTGCAGCTGCCAGGCTCTAGAGCACGGGTTCGGTAGTTGCGGCACACGGGTTTGCTTGCTCCGCGGCATGTGGGATCTTCCCTGATCAGCAACTGAACCAGTGTCTCTCCTGCATTGACAGGTGGGTTCTTTACCACTGAGCCACTGGGAAAACCCTAAGTCAGTGTATAATCTTTTAACCCCCACCCCCCCTTTTTTTGGGTATTTACTGTTTTTTTTCTGCTATGTCCCATGTACCCAATATTAAACATGAATAAATTTGTATACCTTTTCTCCTGTTAATCCATCTGTTATCAGTTTATTTCATAGACCTAGCTATGGAACTTGGGAGGTAGAGGGAGTCTTTTCCTCTCTACAATGTGGATGGCCCAAACATTAACTGTCTATGTACCCCATTTGCTGCCAAACATATATCCCTGTGTCCCAAACTGGGACTTGCTCCCCAAGGAGTAGAAAGCGGTTGTTTTTCCTGTAATTAAAAACACTCTTAACCCTCCAGGAAAGGCACCCCACTGCCTTAATGTCCTCCCTCTAGCTTTTTCTCAATCCCTTCTTGAAAATCTGTGATCTATGACTGGATGGTGAAGGTAATCTCCATATTCAATCACAAAGAGACAGAAGTGGGGAAAAGAGAGAAGAAAGAAGAAAATGGATGTAAAAATGTTAACTATGCACACTGAGGAAGATCAAGTAGAGGCTATAATCTTCACCTCCTTGATTAATTTATTAATATTATAATTTTTGGCTATGCCGTGCTATGCTTGGAATCTTAGTTCTCTGGCCAGGAATGGAACACGCACCCACTGCCTTGGAAAGGCAGAGTCTTAACCACTGGGCCACTAGGGAAGTCCCTCTTTGACTTATTCAAAAGTTGATCTTGTATTTATGATTTTCCTTCTTAACTATTCCAGGTCCCTTCTGCCTTCGGTCAGTAAGATAGTCAAGTTCTGTGCCCACAGAACAGACAGATTCTCCTGTATAGAACTGCAGTGGTCTTGCAGTAACTTTAATCACAGGGTTTGCAGCAGGAATAGGATTCTTAGGGAATACAGGTGAGTCTGTCCCTAGGCCTCTGGCCCCTATTGTGTGGTAACAAGATATTTCCCCTTGAGAGCCAGAGTTCTGAACCCTATACAAACCTTGATTTCTTTTCTGCTTGTCTGTTCAGCAGCACGAGGTACTCAAAATGGTTGAGTCAGGGCTTCCCTGGTGGTCCAGTGGTTAAGAAATCCACCTTTCAATGCGGGGAGTGGGGGTTCGATCCCTGGTGGAGATCACGCCCCACAAGGTGCAGGGCACCAAGCCCACACGCCACTACTGAGCACATGTACCTCAACTAGAGAGAAGCTCACAAGCTGCAAGTAAGAGCTGACACAGCCAAAAATTAAATAACTAAATATTTAAAAAATTATTTAAAAATGGCTGAGTGGCAGTTTCAACTTCCGGTTTGGTGGAAAAAATTGTCTCACTTGGTGGAGGATTCCCCTCCTTGGACGCTAGAAGCTTTTAACGTACCTTGCTTCCCTGCAGTCATGAGGTCAAGAAACAGATCATTTTTTAAAAAATAATTGTATTTATTGTTGGCCGCGCTGGGTCTTCACTGCTGCTCGGGCTTTTCTCTAGTTGTGGTGAGAAGGGACTGCTCGCTAGTTGCGGTGGGAAGCTGTCTCACTGTGGTGCCTTCTCTTGTTGCAGACACGGGCGCTCGGGGTGGGTGGTGAGCTTTCGTAGTCGCAGTACACGGGCTCAATAGTTGCACCTCCCTGGGTCCGGAGCACAGGCTCAGGAGTTGTGGCACATAAGCTCAGTTGCTCCTCAGTGTATGGGATCTTCCTGGATCAGGTATTGAACTCGTGTCCCCTGCATTGGCAGGTGGATTCTTTACCACTGAGCCCCAGGGAAGCCCAAGAAACAGACACTTTTTGAGTGAGTAACAGATTTCATTGTTAGAAGAAGCCCCTTCTGCATCCAGCCCCCTTGGTTCTCAAACTCTGTGACTGGCTACAGGAGAGACAGTACCCAGGTTCAGAGGATTACTCTATCTTGCAGAGTAATCCCAAAGTGTTATCTAACAGTTGGTGCTTTATCTGGGCCTTTAATAGGCCTTTCTACCATTCTAGACTGGCTAATGGTGCACATAGCAAGGCCAGTGAATCCTGTCTCATTTCTTTTTTGTGAAGTAAGTTCCATGGTCAGAAACAATACTGTATGGGATTTAAAGACTGCCCTTAGTCCACAGATGGAAGTTCTGGCAGAGGCGTTCGAGGCAAGGAAAGCAGATCCATATCCAGAATAAGCACCTCTTCTAGTGAGACAAAGTCCTGCCTCCATCACAGCTGCTAAGTCGCTTCAGTCGTGTCCGACTCTGTGCAGCCCCATAGATGGCAGCCCACCAGGCTCCCCCGTCCCTGGGATTCTCCAGGCAAGAACACTGGAGTGAGTTGACATTTCCTTCTCCAATGCATGAAAGTGAAAAGTGAAAGTGAAGTCGCTCAGTCGTGTCCGACTCTTAGGGACCCCATGGACTGCAGCCCACCAGGCTCCTCTGTCCATGGGATTTTCCAGGCAAAAGTACTGGAGGGGTTGCCATCGCTTTCTTCGACACAGAGTCCTCTGTAATCAATCTGCCCAAGTAGCCGGCTGCTCCCCTTAAGGTCTGATACCAGTTCAAGGATCCAGGTGGCGCTAGTGGTAAAGAACCCGCCTGCCAATGCTGGAGATAGAAGAGATAAGGTTTTGATCCCTGGGTCAGGAAGATGCCCTGGAGAAGGAAATGGCAACCCACTCCAGTATTCTTGCCTGGAGAATCTCATGGACAGAGGAGCCTGGCAGGCTATAGTCCATGGGGTGGCAAAGAGTTGGACATGACTGAAGCAACTTACCATGCATGCATGCAAGGGTCCAGTGCTGTTAGCTGCTTTGCACAAGTGAAATGAAGTTGCTCAGTCATGTTTGACTCTTTGCGACCCCATGGACTGTAGTCTACCAGAATTCTCTGTCCATGAGATTTTTCCAGGCAAGAATACTGGAGTGGGTTGCCATTGGGTTGCCATTTCCTTCTCCAGGGGATCTTCCTGACCCAGGGATTGAACCCGGGTCTCCTGCATTGTAGGCAGACGCTTTACTCTCTGAGCCACCAGGGAAGCCCTTAACTGGGTATCAATCCTGCTGGTTGTCTGACCACCCTTGGTGAGGAATATTCCTGTTCTTGAGCCCATGGCTAATCTCTACCCCTGTCATCATGGTCCTTTGTGTTTGAACCCACTGAACAAGAGCTGGACTTGCTGGGGGGAAAGGTCATCAGTTAACATCCAGTTAACACTCACAGAGCATCCTATTTTCTGGTTATTAAAAACTTCCCCTCAGTGGGAGCCCATGGTGAGCATTCATATGGCATACTCCTATCTTATGATGTTGGATATTTGCAGAAATCCTATCTTTTTCAAACTTCTTTATCATGAACTTCTAATTTTTAAAACTTAGAGCTCCTCACATCATTAGTCCATGACCTGGTACAGATCCTGAGCTCAGGTCTTCTCTGCCTACAGGCAAAGTGGACAGTGAGACATACTTCTTATAGTTCTACCCGGGGAGAGATTTTCTTCTCCACTAGACTTTGGGGCCACAGAACCATTTCTATAAAACCATTTCTTGCTCTTTCACAGTCTGCCATCTGAAAGCCAGCCTCTAATAGTTATTCCCATATAAGGAGCCTTGTTGCAATCACACCCACAGCTGTGAACATACGGTCTGGGCCTATTTCAGCAGGTCTGTCCTTGTTCCTCTGTCCCCAGCTTTTGTTCCCAAGACTCACATTTTGTTTTCTTCAGTAGCCATTGCCTGGGATTCAGTATTGATCCTGATTTCAGGCCATCTCTCATTCAAGTTGTGGTGGTGGTTCAGTTGCTAAGTTGTGTCTGACTCTTTGAGACCCCATGGGCTGCAGCACGCCAGGCTTCCCTGTCCTTCATTATCTCCCAGAGTTTGCTCAAATTCACGTGCCTTGTCGGTGATGCTATCTAACCACCTCATCCTGGCAGCCATCCTCTCCTTTTGCCTTCAATCTTTCCCAGCATCAGGGTCTTTTCCAACAAGTCGGCTCTTTGCATCAGGTGGCCAAAGTATTGGAGCTGCAGCTGCAAGTTCAGCTACAGCATCAGCCCTTCTCACGAACATTCAGGGTTGATTTCCTTTAGGATTGATTGGTTTGATCTCCTTGCTGTCTAAGGGGCTTTCAAGGGTCTTGTCCAGCACCACGATTCAAAAGTATCAATTCTTTGGCGCTCAGCCTTCTTTATGGTCCAATGCCTCCTTCGAGACAAAGTAGAAACAACCGCACGCTCTACTCCATGGTCTGCCACCAGGACAGTTTCCTTCCTCTGCCCTCCTTCAGGGTCATCTTGAACGGGCGCTCCAGCCGCAGCAGTCTACATTTCTGGCTGACACCTGCACGCTTCGCAGAGCCACACATACAGCAATTCTACATTTTTCCTTCTCAGTCTCCTGAGTTGAAGTTACCCTAACAGTGTGGCAGGAATGGGTACGCTGGGAGGGGGACGACCTACACATTGCCCCTTCAGGTCTGTTTGGGCCAGGTTTCACAGGGACCATTTCCCCTGAAGAATTGCAGGCATAAGAATTAATCAGAGAACATCCAATTTGCAATGGGCAGCTCAGGTCACAAGGTCATCTGGAGCCCTGTGGTCAGGTGTGCAGTCTATCAGAGCCCATTAAAACTCCAGGAGCTAGCTCTCAAAAGAGAAATACTCTCTTATGAATAAAGCATGTTGTTTAGTCACTCAGTTGATGGCAGTTTCCAGGCAAGAATACTAAGAGTGGTTTGCCGTTTTCTTCTCCAGGGGATCTTCCTGACCCAGGGGTTGAACCCGTGTCTCCTGAATTGCCGGTGGGTTTTTCTTTATTTTACTGCTAAACCACTAGGGTTGCCTGAATGAAACATGGCTTTACCCCCTAAACACCAAGGATCAGGCTACAGAGTTTCCTCTATCATTGTTTGCAATGGGCTCCATAGAGCATCCTAATTTACCTGACACTTTGAGCTGTGGATCTGTTTGGTCATCAGGGCACAAATGCTTAACTACTTACATAGCAGCCTGGATCAGCCGGAGAGGCCTCTCTTACTTTGCTTTCTCTGTACCTTCCTCAAAGCTGGAAGTTGGTAGATGGGTAGGAATAGCTTACCAGTCATGCAGTGTGTTGTTGTTCAGTTGCCTGGTCGTGTCTGACTCTTTCCTACCCCATGGACTACAGCACGCCAGGCTTTCCTGTCTCTCACCATCTCCCAGAGTTTGCCCAAGTTCGTATCCATTGCATTAGTAATGCCATCCAGCCATTTCATCTTCTGATGCCCTCTTCTCCTTCTACCTTCAATTTTTCCCAGCATGAGGGACTTTTCCAATGAGTCAGCTATTTGCATCAGGTGATCAAAATACTGGAGTTTCAGTTTCAGCATCAGTCCTCCAGTGAATATTCAGGGTTGATTTCCTTTAAGATTGATTGATCTAATCTCACTGTCCAAGGGACTCTCAAGAGTCTTTTCCAACACCACAGTTGGAAGGCATCAATTCATTGGCGCTCTGTCCTCTTTACGGTCCAGCTCTCACAGCCATACATGACCACTGGGAAGACCATAACCCTGACTATCCAGACCTTTGTCGGCACGAATCATGATGTATGTTTCCTCCCAAATCCAAAGAGACCCATCAAGTACTGGGCTCCTTCTGTGAGGAAGGAAGTCTAAAGTGCAGCAACCTTGCCCTTTGCTTTGGAGTAAGTGTCCTGATGTGTTCAGGCCATATGCTCCAGGATTTTAATGTAGTGTCAGGCTATTATATTTTCACTGGATACATCTCACACCCTTTGGCACCTGCTGTTTCGCACGTTTTGTGTTCTGCCCATATGGGGCCTCCAGCGTGACTGCCTGTGGGATGAAGTGACAGATGCGTGGACTGACTCTTGGAAGTCTTAACCACTGGACCGCCAGGAAAGTCCACCTGGTTACATTTGAAGGTGGAAGGGAGAAAGTCTTCTGCTTCAGGAGGTGCCTTATCTTTGGTAGCAGCGGGTCCTCTGGCATTGTCAGTAGTGAGTGTGGGGTTGTAGGCCTCAGCCTAAGAGTGAAAGCAGCTTCCTGGGTTCCAGAGACTTCCATCTTTTGCCACTAGTGTTTCCAATATCTTTGTGACCAATCCATGCATTAAATTCCTCTCTGCTTGAAATATGTAGGGTGGTCTCTGTTTTCCAACTGGTACTAATTCACACATTTCCATAAGCCCACACTCTTGTGCAGCACAGGGGACCTCTAAGTGCTAGAAATAAGTGTGGCCAGCGTCTGAGCACAAGTTCTTTGGATCAGCAGGAAAAAGACTCACAGTATGATCTTATGGTATTTTTGTTGTATCTTTCCTTAAGGGTCCTAGATTTTCTTTTTTCTTAGTGGTCAGAGCATTTGTAAATTGATTTGGATATGGAGATTGGATGAAAGATCAAATTTGTTTGTTATGTCAATAGAAGCCTTTGTTCACTGGACACAGAAGTATTTTTTCTTGTTATTGTTATAAAAACTAAATGGGGGAAAAACCTAAATGGGAACTGTCTATGATTAGTCAATTACTTTCAAAGACTTCTGTGGATCAAACCACTGTGATTTCATACCCATTCTGCTCCTTATTGGAAATCCTTCTCATTTTGTATTTAATGGATAACTGCTACCACCTGACTCCACCACCCCAGAATCCTCCCATCTTCCCTGAGATGAGAGTCTATGTCAATTGTAAACCAAACTCCACCATTCCTGACTTGCAGAGGACGGTCAGAAGAGTACTTTTTAAATGATTTTGGCACTTCCCTCATCAATTGTCCTTCAGCTTTGTTAAAGGAGGTAAATTTTGGATCTTTTCAAAGAAGATAATATAGGCTTGGTCAACAAGATGCATATATATAGATTCAATAAATCATCCTGCCTCTTGAAATCTTTGAATTTCTTCCTCTGGTTTATGCCAAGAGATTTCAACTGTCATACAAATTAATGGTGGGTCAGTATTGTATCCACATTTGCATAAACCAACACTTCAAGTTGCTAGAATAACAGCTACCAGCTGTCAGAGGGAGCACACTGAATGCAGACTCTCCAGTAAGCACAATGAGATCGATACATTCATTTTGATCTGAGATTATATTCAGGCTTTCCTTAAGGACCCTCCAAATCCACCACCACAAATAGTCTCCTGCTTTTTCATTATATAAAGTAGCAAATTGCTGCAACTTTTTCTTTCAGCAGACCTCCTCTTGCCTATTTTTTTTTGGGGGGGTTTGCTTTTTATCCTGTAAGATACGCTAGTTTTGGACTTTGGTTCTGGCCAGGGGGCAACAAGGGCCTTAAGTTTTCTACAGCAATGAGGGTTCAATCTTACCAATTAAGAGAGGATCAAAATCTTCAGACAAGGGAGGAGAGAAAACTTCTTGTGGCTTGGTAGATGACCCTCTACATTCTTGCTAAGAAATTTAGTCCAGCCTTACTACTTAGATGTATTAGAAGAACCTCTCTTAATTGACCTACACTTAACTGATTTGCTTGATTAACTATACTGTCCACGACCACTTTTTCCTCCATGCTTTTAAACAAAGTTGAGGTGCCAAGCTTGCTCATTATTAGAGAAACGCAAATCAAAACCACAGTGAGGTATCATCTCACACCAGTCAGAATGTCCATCATGAAAAAGTCTACAAACAATAAATGCTGGAGAGGGTATGGAGAAAAGGGAACCCTCTGTTGGTGGGAATGCAAACTGATGCAACCATTATGGAGAATAGTATGGAGATTCTTTAAAAAACTAGGAATAGAACTACCATATGATCCCTATCCCACTACTGGGCATGTACCCTGAGGAAACCATAATTGAAAAAGACATGTGTACTCCAGTGTTCATTGCAGCACTATTTATAATAGCTAGGACACGGGAGTAACCTATATGTCCATCAGCAGATGAATGGATAAGGAAGTTGTGGTACATATACACAATGGAATATTGCTCAGCTATAAAAAGGAATGCATTTGAGTCAGTTCTAATGAGGTTCTATGACAGCCTATTACACAGAGTGAAGTAAGTCAGAAAGAGAAAGACAAATATCATATATTAAGGCATATGTATGGAACCTAGAAAGATGGTACTGATGATCCAATGTGCGTGGCAGCAAAGGAGACAGAGACATAAAGAACAGACTTCTGGACTCAGTGGGAGAAGGAAAGGGTGGGATGATTCGAAAGAATAGCATTGAAACATATACATATGTAAAACAGATAGTATATGCATATATACATATGTAAAATAGACAACCAGTGTGAGTTTGATGTATGACACAGGGCACCCAAAGCCGGTGCTCTTTGACAACCTAGGGGGATAGAGTGAGGAGGGAGGTGGGGGGGCTTCAGGAGGGAAGGGCGCATGTTTACCTTTGGCTGATTCATATTGATGTGTGGCAAAACCAATCACAATATTGTAAAGTAATTATCCTTCAATTAAAATAAATAAATACATTTAAAAATTTGAGGTAAAATTCATATAACATACAATTTGCCATTTAAAAGTGTATACTTTAGGAACTTTCCTGGTGTTCCAGTGGCTAAGAATCCTCTTTGCACTGCAGGGGACACAGGTTTCGTTTCTGGTCTGGGAACTGAGATCCCACATGCGGTGGAGCCACTAGGCCTGAGAGCCGTAGCTACTGAGGCTGTACCACAATGAAGTGTCTCTCATGACAGAACAACTGATGCAGCCGAAACAAACTGTTTAAAGTTTTTTTTTAAGAAGTACATAATTCAGTGGCATTTAATGTTTGTACAATATTGTACAACTACCATCTCTCTAGTTTCAACTTTTTTTTTAATCACTCCAGAAAATTACCTCATATTCTTATTTTCCCCTCCCCCATTCCCTGGTAACTACTAACCTACTTTCTGTATCTGTGGGTTTGTCTACTCCGGGTATGATATATAAAAGGAATCAAACAAAATATGGCCTTTTGTGTCTGGCTTTTTCACTTGGCATGTTCTTGAGGTTCATGCAACTTGTGGAGAAGGCAAGGGCAACCCACTCCAGTACTCTTGCCTGGAAAATCCCATGGATGGAGGAGCCTGGAAGGCTGCAGTCCATGGGGTCGCTAAGAGTCAGATAGGACTGAGCGACTTCATTCTCACTTTTCACTTTCCTGCATTGGAGAAGGAAATGACAGCTTACTCCAGTGTTCTTGCCTGGAGAATCCCAGGGACGGGGGAGCCTGGTGGGCTGCCATCTATGGGGTCACACAGAGTCGGACACGACTGAAGTGACTTAGCAGCAGTGGCAGCATGCAACTTGTAGTATATACCAATACTTTGTTCTTTCTTGTGCTTGAATAGTATTCCATTGAGTGTTTATATCACATTTTACTTATCCATGTATCTGTTAATGGGCTTTGTGGTTTTTTTCTAACTTTTGCCCATTACAAATAGGGCTGATAAATATATTTGTGGTTAAGTTTCTCTGTGAACATATGTTTTCATTTTCTTGGGTATATACCTAGGAGTAAAGGTATTACTATATTTCTATGCAACTTGTAGTATATACCAATACTTTGTTCTTTCTTGTGCTTGAATAGTATTCCATTGAGTGTTTATATCACATTTTACTTATCCATGTATCTGTTAATGGGCTTTGTGGTTTTTTTCTAACTTTTGCCCATTACAAATAGGGCTGATAAATATATTTGTGGTTAAGTTTCTCTGTGAACATATGTTTTCATTTTCTTGGGTATATACCTAGGAGTAAAGGTATTACTATATTTCTGGGTCATACTGTAATCCTATCCAACTTTTTGAGGAATTTATCAAAACTTTCTGTAGTAGATGTACCATTTTACATTCTCGTCAGCAATGTACAAGAGTTTCTGTCTCTCCATAGCCTTGTAGTCTTTGTTATTATATTATCTGGACAGGGAACAACAGACTGGTTCTAAATAGGAAAAGGAGTACGTCAAGGCTGTATATTGTTACCCTATTTATTTAACTTATATGCAGAGTACATCATGAGAAACACCAGGCTGGAAGAAACACAAGCTGGAATCAAGATTGCTGGGAGAAATATCAGTAACCTCAGATATGCAGATGACACCACCCTTATGGCAGAAAGTGAAGAGGAACTAAAGAGCCTCTTGATGAAAGTGAAAGAGGAGAGGGAAAAGGTTGGCTTAAAGCTCAACATTCAGAAAATGAAGATCATGGCATCTGGTCCCATCACTTCATGGGAAATAGATGGGGAAACAGTGGAAACAGTGTCAGACTTTATGTTTTTGGGCTCCAAAATCACTGCAGATGGTGACTGCAGCCATGAAATTAGAAGACGCTTACTCCTTGGAAGAAAAGTTATGACCAACCTAGATAGCATATTCAAAAGCAGAGACATTATTTTGCTGACTAAGGTCCATCTAGTCAAGGCTATGGTTTTTCCTGTGGTCATGTATGGATGTGAGTGTTGGACTGTGAAGAAGGCTGAGCGCCAAAGAATGGATGCTTTTGAGCTGTGGTGTTCAAGAAGACTCTTGAGAGTCCCTTGGACTGTAAGGAGATCCAACCAGTCCATTCTGAAGGAGATCAACCCTGGGATTTCTTTGGAAGGAATGATGCTAAAGCTGAAACTTCAGTACTTTGGTCACCTCATGTGAAGAGTTGACTCATTGGAAAAGACTGTGATGCTGGGAGGGATTGGGGGCAGGAGGAGAAGGGGAAAACAGAGGATGAGATGGCTGGATGGCATCACGGACTCGATGGAGGTGAGTCTGAGTGAACTCCGAGAGATGGTGATGGACAGGGAGGCCTGGCGTGCTGCGACTCACGGGGTGGCAAAGAGTCGGACCTGACTGAGCAACTGAACTGAACTGTCCTTTTGCTTAAAGCCATATTAGTGGATGTAAAGTGGTATCTCATTGTGGTTTTGATTTGCATTTCTTTAATTGCCAATGATGTTGACATCATTGTATGTACTGGACATACATGTATGTACTGGACATGTTTATATCTTCTTTGAAGAAACATCTGTTCAAGTCCTTTGCTCATTTTAAATTGGGTTGTTTGTCTATTTATTGTTCAGTCATAAGAGTTCTTTATATATTCTGAAACCTTATCAGATATATAATTTGGACATATTTTCTCTCATTCTGTAAATTGCTTTCACAAATTTGAGAAAACAAAATTTTTAATTTTTTGAAGTCCAAATTGTCTATTTTCTCTTTTGTTTGGGCTTTTGTTGTGAAATCCAAGAATCCATTGCCAAATATGAGGTTATGAAGATTTACCTCTATGTTCTCTTTCCTAAGGGTTTTATAGTTTTAGATCTTATACTTAGGTCAATGATTAATTTTCATTAATTTTTGTATATGGGGTAGGGTAGGGATCCAACTTCCTTTTTTTGTATATGGTTATCCAGTTGTTCCAGCACCATTTATTGAAAAGACTATTCTTCCCTTATTGATCTTGGCTGACTTACCAAAAGTCAATAGACGTTTGGGTTTATTTCTGGACTCTCAGTTTTACTCCTTGGTCTATATATTTATTCTTATACAAGTACCACACCGTATTGATGATTGTAGCTTTGTAGTAAGTTTTGAAATCAGAAAGTCTGAGCTTTCCAGCCCTATTTTTCTTTTTCAATATTACTTTGGCTATTCAGAGTACACCATTTATTGAAAAGACTATTCTTCCCTTATTGATCTTGGCTGACTTACCAAAAGTCAATAGACGTTTGGGTTTATTTCTGGACTCTCAGTTTTACTCCTTGGTCTATATATTTATTCTTATACAAGTACCACACCGTATTGATGATTGTAGCTTTGTAGTAAGTTTTGAAATCAGAAAGTCTGAGCTTTCCAGCCCTATTTTTCTTTTTCAATATTACTTTGGCTATTCAGAGTCCCTTGCAATTCCCCGTGAATTTGAGAATCAGTTTTTCTAGTTCTGAAAGAAAAAAAAAGGCTGTTGGAGTTTTAGTAGGGATGGTGTTAAATCTGTAGATTGCCGAGTGGAGTATCGTTCTCTTAGTAATATTGTCTTCTAATCTGTAAGCATGAAAGGCCTTCCCCTTTATTTGGATCTTTTTTAATTTCAACAATGTTTTCTAGTTTTCAGTACACAAGACTGTTTACCTCCTTGATTACTTTCGTTCCTGGTATTTTATTCTCTTGGATGTTATTGTAAGTGGAATTGTTTTCTTTGTTTCCTTTTCAGATTATTCACTGCTGGAATATAGAATAAAAACTGATTTTCGTGTGTTGTCCATGCTCTCTTTAAATATACTGACTGAAGCCCATGGCGTGTGGGATGCTCATGGTTAAAGGGCCATGCCGATCCAAACAGCTAAGATGTACTTGCTGCTGCTGCTGCTGCTGCTGCTGCTAAGTCGCTTCAGTCGTGTTCGACTCTGTGCGACCCCACAGACGGCAGCCCATTGGGCTCCGCCACCCCTGGGATTTCCCACTTTTATATAAACATAATCCTGAGACAGCAATATTCCCAGCTAAGAAATTACATTCTCTTACAGGCAGGAGTGGTCATGTGACTACATTCTGGCTAACAAAATGTAAGTAGGAATTATTGGGTAGGGCTTCCAGGAAAGCTCTTTAAAAAGATGAGCTAGTTCAGTTGGTATATATCTTTTGCCCTTTGATGTTCCCTTTCTTCCTTCCTGGAGCTCAACTTTAATGACTGGAGCTCCAGTAGTTATCTTATGACCCAGAAGGAATCTTAAATATGAAAGCTGTGTACTAGATGACAGACAGGATAACAAAAGGACCTGAGTCCCTGATGATTTTATGGAATGACACAGCCCTGGCTGCCTACCTCTGGACTTCTCATTTCATTAGAAAAATTAAATCCAGATTTTAAGTTGTAGGTTTTTCAGGTCTCTATCACTTAAAATTCCTACTTTAATCAGAATTTCTGTTTCTGCAGAAAACAAAATCCACCCTAAAGAGGGTAGATTCAGGGAGGAGGTAGGGTCTGGGGCAATGAAGAAGCAGATTTTTGCAGGCTGGAAAACAGGTGAGCCTTTTATTACAGAAGTGAAATACACACACACACACGCACACACACACACACACACACACACACTGCTCAGTCACTTCAGTCATGTCTGACTCTTTGCGACTCCATGGACTGTAGTCCGCCAGTCCATGTCCATAGGACTTCTCAGGTCAGACTACTGATGTGGGTTGCCATGCCTTCCTCCAGAGCATCTTCCTTGACTCGGGAACTGAACTCACATTTCCTGTGTCTCCTGAGCAGTGCAGGGGGATTCTTTACGGCTGAGCCACGGGGGAAATCCCATATGTACATATGACCCAGTCTTTTTGTTTATAAAAGAAATTAATACAACATAACATTGTAAATGAACTATACTTCAATAAAAAAATAAAGTAACGGAAGTGAAATATTTATTCCCAGTGTTGTCTGTCTTATCTTGGAAAGCAGGTCACAGGAACTTCCCTGGTGGTCCAGTGGTTAAGAATTCATCTTGCATTGCAGGGGATGAGAGTTCAATCCCTGGTAGGGGAACTAAGATACCACATGTCCCAGGGCAACTAGGCCCTCTTGCTGAAACTATTGAGCTCGCATGCTGCGACTAGAGAGTCTATGTGCCACAAGGAAAGATCCTGCCTGACTCGATGAAAATCCCACATGCTGTAACTAAGACCCAACACAGCCAAATAAACTATTTTTTTTAAAGAAGAAAGAAGGTCATAAACCAACTGAGGCAGTAGGTTTAGGGGCAGGGGTAGGAAAATTCAGATCGTTGGTACATGCTGGCTCCTTCTTGCTACATTTAGTAGAGTCCTTTGATAGAAAGATGCACTACTCACAGTAGGGCAAGCCAGGTTGCAAGAAGAGATGATTGGAGCATAGCTTTACTAAGAAGGGAACTCTGCTTAAAGCCTGAGATCTAAATTGACTAGAACCTCATAATTTGGTCCCTTGCACAACTGAAAAAGCCACCTGCCACGGTTTCCCAAACTGGATAGGTCATTCTTGGTGCCAGCAAAGTGGTTGCCTTGAAAGAAGGTAAGACTGGCTGCAGAACCTTTTTAAAATATCTTTCACCTGCTAGTGCTTGTGTGTAGGCTCAGTCCTTCAGTTGTGTCCAACTCTTTGCAACCCCATGATTGTAGCTGACCAGGCTCCTCTGTCCATGGGATTCTCCAGGCAAGAATACTGGAGTGGGTCCCCATTTCCTTCTCCAGGGGATCTTCCTGACCCAGGGATCAAACCCGCCTTTTGCGCCTCCTGCATTTCGGGAGGATTCTTCACCTTCTGAACCCCTGGGGAAGTTTTCGGGGAATTGTATTTGAGGGCATTTCTGGGCCTTGGAATCCATATCACTGAGAAATGGGCTGTGCTGCTCTATCAGTCAGGATCCAGTCAAGAAACAGAAAATGTATCAGTTGTTTTAAGAGAGAGCATTTAATACAAATAATTGGTAAGCAGATGTTGGAGAATGAAAAAGGCTAAGAGAGAAAGTATCATAAAGAGAGTAACTACACGAAGCAGTTACCATCTCTACCTCTGAGGCATCATAGGGAAGAGGGTGGAATCATTTCAATTTAGATATTAATTTCTTTGGCTGTGCCAGGTCTTAGTTGCAGCATGTGGTATCTTAGATCTTTACTGTGGCATAGGAACTCTTAGTTGTTGCATGTGGGATCTAATTCCCTGACCAGTGATCAAACTCAGGCCCCCTGCACTGGGGATGAGTAGCCTTAGCCATGGACCACCAGAAAAGTCCTGGAATCATTTCAGTTTAGAAGCTCTAACTAGATTTACAAAGAAAAAAATTGGACACTAGTTAAATCTGAATTTCAAATAAATGATGAGCTATTCTATATGTAAATAGGTCCCAAATATCACAGGGGACATACGTATACTAAAAAGAATTATTCATAGTTTATCTGAAATTTAAATTTAACTGGTGGTGTTGTTTTTCTTTGCGAAATCTGGCAAACAAAGCTAGAACCCAGACTTCTGAGAAGAGGAGGCAGCTTGCAATCCCTGGTATCTCTCAGGGGACACAGTGAAATAGATTCTGTGAATGTTACAAAAGTACAAACCAAAATCAACCACCACTACTGGAACAAACTGAAGTTGCCAGTCAAAGTCATCTCCAAAATGATGCTGAGGGAATAGGAATAGACAGGAAGAAGGATACATCTTCACCCTCTTCCAGAAATGCAATCTCCTGGGGTCCCCTACTGGCAGCTGGCAAAAAAAGAACTGTGATTTCCCAGAGTCTCAGCTCTGGCATTACAAAGCGGAGCCTTGAGGGTGGGTTTGAAGCTGAGAGACAATAACCAGAACAGCTGGGCAGCTGCCTAGAAGGACATTTTCTCCAGTGCCACCTCAGATGTGGATACAGAAAGTGGTGGACTAAGAAGGTCCTTCCAGAGAAGAGATCCAGGGGCTGTCTGGCCCCCAGGAATTTACAATATTGACTGGGCAGGAAATCCTCACTATTCCTGCCCCAGAGGCTTTAATAATAGCGTTGGACAATTGCCTGACTTCTGGGGGTTCACACTCTCTACTGTAGCTTTTTTTGAATTGCATGTTTCTTTTTTCTTCTTTATCTTTGTGTATTGAGAGTGTTGGATGACAGGCAGGTAGTGTTTTCCACTTTGGACTTGATGGAGAAGACTGCACATCCCAGACAGACTTCCAGTTAGATGTAGTAGCTGGACGGGACTTTACATGGCCTGTAAGGGAGGAGATAAGCATGTTTGATGTTTAGGAATAAATGCATGTAGATGTGGATGTCCAACGAAGCAGACTGTGCAGACAGGGAGTAAATACCATCCTACACAAGTTCTTCCAGGGAAGAGAAAAAGTGGGAACATTCTCCAAGGCATTTTATGAATTTGACATTACTATGAAACCAAACCAGATAATAGGACAACCATAAAAATTAAAGACCCATCTCAATCATAAATATGAATGCAAAAACCCTAAGTAAGATATTAGCAAGTCAAGTTCAGCGATTTATGAAAAAGATAACAATTTAATGACCAAGTTAATTTTATCCTAGGAATGCAACATTCGTTTGTCAATTTTAAAAAATCTGTTGACATAACCCACTGTATTTGTAAATTAAATGAGAAAAATCATGCATTCACCTCAATAAAGGCAGAAAAAGTGTTTGTAAAATTCAACATCTATTCATGATTAAAAAAAAAAAGGAGTGGTAATAAGAGGAATTGAACTTTTGAATCAGACTCACATAAGTCATAACTCTTACCCTATACTAGACTAGTGATTTAAAGGAAGAAGGCAATCACAAAACATAGGTAAAGTATTTTTCCCTTGGAGAAGTCCAATACTGTCAGATGGAGCTCCTCATTTAGAGAGCACGTCCTTCCATTCTAACAATAAGATGTGTTCTAGGGACCTCCCTGGTCATCCAGTGGCTAAGACTCCGAGCTACCAAGGCAGGGTGTGTGTGCTAAGTAGATTCAGTCGTGTTAGAGTCTTTGCAACCCTATGGACTGTAGCCCACCAGGCTCCTCTGTCCATGGGATTCTCCAGGCAAGAATCCTGGAGTGGGTTGCATGGCCTCCTCTAGGGATCTTCCTGACTGAGGGGTTGAACCTATGTCTCTTATACCTCCTGCATTGACAGGCAGGTTCTTTACCACGAGTGCCACCTGGGATGGATTCCAATGCAGGATGCTTGGGTTCAGTCCCCGGCCCAGGAACTAGGGTCCCACACGCCAGAGGCAACTAAGCCCGCACATGGCAACGAGAGAAGCCTGCACACCATGAGACAAGCCACTGCACAGGGAAACTAGAGAAAGCCAGTGTGCCCCAACGAAGTCCAAGTGCAGCCAAAATAAAAATAGATAAATGGAATTGAATAAAAATAGATCCCGAATGCCACAACTAAAGATCCAGCATTCTGCAAAGAAGATGGAACATCCTGTATGCTGCAACAAAGACCCAGCATGACTAAATAAATAAATACATGTTACAAAAAAGAAAAGAAGGATGTGTCTTAGTTTCAGATTTAACAGGTGAGGTGTGTTCTGAGCAATATGTAGGAAGCCATTGCTTCCTTTTGGTTGTGGAACATCTCCATCTTATACCTGATTAATTACACTGCTTATATTCCCCATTCTCTGCTTAGCCATGCTCTCCATAAATCCATAAAATCCAGGATTATTTACAGTAAGCAGTTTAAACAGGGCAGGTGTATCCTATTAAAAACATTTCATAGATAAGGATTTTCTGTTACTTTTATGCTGCTGCTGCTGCTGCTGCTAAGTCGCTTCAGTCATGTCCGACTCTGTGCGACCCCATAGATGGCAGCCCATGAGGCTCCCAGTCCCTGAGATTCTCCAGGCAAGAACACTGGAGTGGGTTGCCATTTCCTTCTCCAGTGCGTGAAAGTGAAAAGTGAAAGTGAAGTCCCTCAGTCGTGTCCGACTCTTAGCGACCCCATGGACTGCGGCCCACCAGGTTCCTCTGTCCGTGGGATTCTCCAGGCAGGAGTGCTGGAGTAGGGTGCCATTATGCTAGCAAGCATATATTCTTATTGCGTTTACCAACAGCATGGGTTATTAGTGTGTATACAAGATTTGACCAGGGATATTTTTCCCCTTTCATCTCAGAAGAAAGAGGGAGTGGGTTGCAGGCCTGCTATTAACTCTTTTCTTCCCATTAGGGAAATTCCTTAATCCCCTATGGCATATTTACAATAAATGTACTTTGTATATTAAAATTCTCCAGAGAATTCCCTGGAGGTTCAGTGGTTAGGACCCTATATGTTCACTGCCGAGGGCCCAGGTTCAATTCCTGATTAAGGACCTAAGATTCCACAAGCCTTGCAGTATGGAAAACATATTCTCTGAAATAAAAACTAAAATCAAAACAAAACAGCAACAAAATTGAGCTGCTCGTAGCAGAGGATCATTCGTGTGCCTCAAAAAGTCCACCTAAGCATTCTCAATGAGGTCAGGGTTTCAACTGGGAGTAAAACAGACTGAGGGGCCATTTGGGATGTGACCCAGGAGTTAGCACTCAACCCTGGGAAAAATTCACAGTGTTTCACCCAAGGGAAAATGTGTTCACTTAAGAATAAGGCTGGCTGCTCACATTGGCAGGTCAACCCAGAGTTGCTGTTGGGTTAAAATGATATGTATTGAAAAATATTCTGACTTCCTTTGAGGAGTAGCATATTTGGTGGTGACCACTTCCCGATTCCCCCGAGATGAAGAGAAATGATGATCCAGCACCTGGAGATGCAGAGCAGGTGGCATGCCAGGGGATGACTTTGCCCTGGGAATCAACTGCTGGGGAGAGGGCAGGTGGGACAGGCCTTAGTGCGGTGCACATTGCTCTTAGTCTATTTTTCAGGACAGACCAGATGTCTCCTGACAGGTGTGCAACTTGTCCTTGCGTACTGTTGGAAATTGCCCAGCTGCTCCTGACTCTGCTGTTCAATTACTTTACACAGGCACTCTCAGCGAAACCTTGGAAAACCCTCAAGAGGAGATGAATTATCTGTTGTTCCTCAAGTGGTTCTCTTTGGAGAGAAACGATCTCGTTATTCCAGGTGCTCCTCATTAGAACAGATGTTGACTGTGGCGGGTACAGTGTGTGCAGAGATTATGCTGGAAAGAATATGGTTGTCAGTGTTTTTAGTTTCAGTACTGTGGCAGCTGCCACGACCTCTGTCTCATAAATGGCCCTGTCATAGGCCACATGCGGCTTCCCAGTTGGCTCTGTGGTCAAGAATCTGCCTGCTAATGCAGGAGACGCAGGAGATGTGGATTTGGTCCCTGGGTCAGGAAGAGCCCCTGGAGCAGGGAAATGACAGCCCACTCCAGTGTTCTTGCCTGGAGAATCCCCTGGACAGAGGAGCCTGGTGGACTACAGTCCATAGGGTCACAAAGAGTTGAACACGACTGAGGGACTGAGCATGCGTGCCCCCAATTGGTCACACACGTGTCAAATCCCGGGGCGCCAGTACTGTGGTTGCCCAATGAGAGACCGAGTATCATAAGTTCTTGACTTTTGCCAAGGCTGCCTAAATGATGACTTGCAGAGGCTTTAAAAGAATATTCATATCTATTTATTTATGTGGTTACACCAGGTTTTAGTTGCAGCATGAAGGATCCTTGATCTTCATTGCGACGTGTGGGATCTTTTCATTTTGGGGTAAGAACTCTTGGTTGCAGCATGAATACAGTTCCATGTGCTAGACAGTGTAGTGTGTACTTGGTTTTTCAAATTTACTTTATTGAAGTATAGTCGATTTTACAATATTTTAATTTCTGCTGTACAGCAAAGTGATTCAGTTATACACAGATACACTTTCTTTTTCATATTTTTTCCATTATGGTTTATCCCAGAATATTGAATATAGCTCCCTGTGCTATACAGGAGGAACTTGTTGTTTATCCATTGTCTACATAAAAGTTTGCCTCTGTTAATCCCAAACTCCCAATCCACCCCTTCCCCACCCTCCACTCCCCCTGGCACATACAAGTCGTTCTCTATTATCTGTGAGTCTTTTTTTTTCTGTAAATTCACTTGTGTCATATTTTAGATTCTGCATATAAGTGATACCATATGGTATTTGTCTTTCTCTTCCTGACTTACTTCATTTAGCATAATAATCTCCAGGACTGATAATATCCATGTTACTGCAAATGGCATTGTTTTGTTCTTTTTATATATGTACCACAACTTCTTTATCCATTCATCTGTCAAAGGACATTTCCGTTGTTCTCATGTCTTGGCTATTGTGAATAGTGCTGCTATAGGGGACTGGAATGCTAAATTAGGAAGTCAAGAAACACCTGGAATAAAAGGCAAATTTGGCCTTGTAATGTGGAATGAAGCAGGGCAAAGACTAATAGAGTTTTGCCAAGAAAATACACTGGTCATAGCAAACACCCTTTTCCAACAACACAAGAGAAGACTCTACACGTGGACAGCACCAGATGGTCAACACTGAAATCAGATTGATTATATCCTATGCAGCCAAAGATGGAGAAGCTCTATACAGTCAACAAAAACAAGACCAAGAGCTGACTGTGGCTCAGATCATGAACTGCTTATTACCAAATTCAGACTCAAATTAAAGAAAGTAGGGAAAACCACTAGACCATTCAGGTATGACCTAAATCAAATCCCTTATGATTATACAGTGCAAGTGAGAAATAGATTTAAGGGCCTAGATCTGATAGATAGAGTGCCTGACGAACTATGGATGGAGGTTCGTGACATTGTATGGGAGACAGGAATCAAGACCATCCCCATGGAAAAGAAATACAAAAAAGCAAAATGGCTGTCTGAGGAGGCCTTACAAATAGCTGTGAAAAGAAGAGAGGCGAAAAGCAAAGGAGAAAAGGAAAGATATAAGCATCTGAATGCAGAGTTCCAAAGAATAGCAAGAAGAGATAAGAAAGCCTTCTTCAGCGATCAATGCAAAGAAATAGAGGAAAAGAACAGAATGGGAAAGACTAGAGATCTCTTCAAGAAAATTAGAGATACCAAGGGAACATTTCATGCAAAGATGGGCTCGATAAAGGAGAGAAATGGTATGGACCTAACAGAAGGAGAAGATATTAAGAAGAGGTGGCAGGAATACACGGAAGAATTGTACAAAAAAGATCTTCAAGACCCAGATAATCATGATGATGTGATCACTAATCTAGAGCCAGACATCTTGGAATGTGAAGGCAAGTGGGCCTTAGAAAGCATCACTACAAACAAAGCTAGTGGAGGTGATGGAATTTCAGCTGAGCTGTTTCAAATCCTGAAAGATGATGCTGTGAAAGTGCTGCACTCAATATGCCAGCAAATTTTGGAAAACTCAGCAGTGGCCACAGGACTGGAAAAGGTCAGTTTTCATTTCAATCCCAAAGAAAGGCAATGCCAAAGAATGCTCAAACTACCGCACAATTGCACTCATCTCACATGCTAGTAAAGTAATGCTCAAAATTCTCCAAGCCAGGCTTCAACAATAGGTGAACCATGAACTCCCTGATGTTCAAGCTGGTTTTAGAAAAGGCAGAGGAACCAGAGATCAAATTGCCAACATCCGCTGGATCATCAAAAGAGCAACAGAGTTCCAGAAAAACATCTATTTCTGCTTTATTGACTATGCCACAGCCTTTGACTGTGTGGATCACAATAAACTGTGGAAAATTCTGAAAGAGATGGGAATACCAGACCACCTAACCTGCCCCAGGTCGGTAGGTGCTCAATATCCTACTGGAGAAGAGCAGAGAAATAGCTCCAGAAGGAATGAAAAGGCTAAGCAAAAGTGGAAACAATGCCCAGTTGTGGATGTGTCTGGTGATGAAAGTAAAGTCCGATGCTATAAAGAACAATATTGTATATGAACCTGGAATGTGAAGTCCGTGAATCAAGGTAAATTTGAGTTGGCCAAACAGGAGATGGCAAGAGTGAACATCATTATTTTAGGAATCAGTGAACTAAAATGGAGTGGAATGGGCAATTCAGATGACCATTATATCTACAACTGTGGACAAAAATCACTTAGAAGAAATGGAGTAGCCCTCATAGTCAACAAAAAGTCCAAAATGCAGTATTTGGGTGCAGTTTTAAAAACGACAGAATGATCTCTATTTCCAAGGCAAACCATTCAATATCATAGTAATCCAAGACTATGCCACAACCACTAATACAGAAGAAGCTGAACGGATCTATGGAGACCTACAAGACCTTCTAGAACTAACACCAAAAAAGGATGTTCTTTTTATCATAAGGGACTGGAATGCAAAAGTAGGAAGTCAAGAGATACCTGGAGTAACAGGCAAATTTGGCCTTGGGGTACAAAACGAAGCAGGGAAAAGGCTAACAGAGTTGTGCCAAAGCTTTCTGGTCACAGCAAACAGCCTCTTTCAACACAAGAGATGACTCTACACATGGATATCACCAGATGGTCATCACCAGACTGATTATATTCTTTGAAGCCCAGGATGGTGAAGCTCTATCCAGTCAGCAAAACAAAACAAAACAAAACAAAAAAAGACCAGGAGCTGACTATGGTTCAGATTGTAAACTTTTAACTGCCAAATTCAGACTTAAATTGTCGAAAGTAGGGAAAACCAGCAGGCTATTCCGATATGACCCTATAATTATATGGTGGAAGTGACAGATGGATACAAGGTATTAGACCTGATAGAGTGCCTGAAGAACTATGGACAGAGTTTTGTAACACTGTACAGGAGGCAGTGATCAAAACCATCCCCAAGAAAAAGAAATGCAGAAAGGCAAATTGGCTACCTGAGGAGGCCTTACAAATATGTGGGAAAGAAGAAAAGTGAAAGGCAAAGGAGAAAATCTGAATGCAGAGTTAAAAAGAATATCAAGGAGAAATAAGAAAGCCTTCCTAAGTAATCAATACAAAGACGTAGACAAAAATATAGAATGGGAAAGACTAGAGAAGTCTTCAAGAAAACTAGAGATACCAAGGGAACATTTCATGCAAACACGGGCACAATAAAGGACAGAAATGGCAAGGATCTAACAGAAGCAGAAGAAATTATGAAGAGCTGGCAAGAATACACAGAAGAACTATACAAAAAAGATCTTCATGACCCAGATAACCATGGTGGTGTGATCACTCACCTAGAGCCAGACATCCTGGAGTGTGAAGTCAAGTGGGCCTTATGAAGCATCACTAAGCACAAAACTAATGGAGGTGATGGAATTCCAGCTGAGCTATTTCAAATTCTAAAAGATGATGCTGTTAGGGTGCTGCATTTAATATGCCAGCAAATTTGGAAAACTCAGCAGTGACCACAGGACTGGAAAAGGTCAGTTTTCATTTTAATCCCAAAGAAACGCAATGCCAAAGAATGTCCAAACTACCACACAACTGCACTAGCAAAGTAATGCTCAAAATTTTCCAAGCCAGGCTTCAACAGTACGTGAACCAAGAATTTCCAGATGCTCAAGCTGGAGTTAGAAAAGGCAGAGGAACCAGAGATCAAATTGCCAACGTCCTCTGGATCACAGACAAAGCAATAGTTTCAGAAAAACATTTACTTCTGCTCCACTGACTACACTAAAGCCTTGTACTGTGAATCACAACAAACTGTGGAAAATTTTTAAGGAGATGGGAATACCAGAGCAGCTTATCTGCCTCCTGAAAAATCTGTATGCAGGTCAAGAAACAGCACTTAGAACCAGACGTGGAACAACGGACTGGTTGAAAACTGGGAAAGGGGTACGTCAAGGTTGTATATTGTCATCCTGCTTGTGTAACTTATATGCAGAATACACCAAGCAAAATGCCGGGCTGGATGAAGCTCAAGCTGAAATTAAGATTGCCAGGAGAAATATCAATAACTTCAGATATGCAGATGACACTACTCTTATGGCAGAAAGCAAAGAGGCCCAAAGGGCCTCTTGATGAAGGTGAAAGAGAGGGAAAAAGTTGGCTTAAAACTCAACATTCAAAAAATGACGATCATGGCCTCCGTTCCCATCACTTCATGGCAAATAGATGGGGAAACAATGGAAACCATGATAGACTTCATTTTCTTGGGCTTCAAAATCACTGCAGATGGTGACTACAGCCATGAAATTAAAAGATGCTTGCTCCTTGGAAGAAAAGCTATGACCAACCTAGACAACTTATTAAAAAGCAGAGATATTCTTTGCCGACAACTATCCGTATAGTCAAAGCTATAGTTTTTTCAGTAGTCATGCATGGATGTGATAGTTTGACAATAAAGAAGGCTGAGTGCCAAAGAATTGATGGTTTTGAACTGTGGTGTTAGAGAAGACTCCTGAGAGTCCCTTGGACTGCAAGGAGATTAAACTAGTCAATCCCAAAGGAAGTCAACCCTGAATATTCATTGGAAGGACTAATGCTGAAGCTCCAATACTTTGGCCACCTGATACAAAGAGAAGACTCTTAGAAAAGACCCTGATGCTGGGAAAGATTGAAGGCAGGAGAAAGGATGACAGTGGATAAGAGGATTGGATGGCATTACCAACTTGACAGACATCAGTTTGAGCAAGCTCCAGGAGATTGTGAAGGACAGGAAAGTCTTGAGTGCTGCAGTCCATAGCGTTGCAAAGAGTCAGACACAACTGAATGACTGAACAGAGCAACAACATGGTAATAAACAAACAAACAGATACAGCCTATATAAATAAAAGCTTTTTGGAGAACAACATATATATTTTGGGGCTTCCCTAATGGCTCAAACATAAAGAATCTGCCTGCAATACAGGAGAACCAGGTTTGATCCCTGGGCCAGGAAGATCCCTTGGAGAATGAAATGGCCACCCATTCCAGTATTCTTGCCTGGAGAATTCCAGACAGAGGAGCCAGGCAGGCTCATCTATGGGGTCACAAAGAGACACAACTGAGCAACGAACACTTTCACTTTTGACACACAAATATTTCTAGAGAGGCACAAAAATATCTGGGAAAAAAGCAAAAGAAATTGTTAATACTACTATGTTGGGAATGTAGGACTGTGAGACAATGGTAGGGAAGTGATCAGAGCCAGACTTTTTCATATTTAATCTTAGGCTTTGTTTGAACTTTTTCAGCTAAACTTTTTCCTTCTATTAATTGATCTTTAAAAACTGAAGTATTATTGATCAATTTCTGCTGCACAACAAAGTGATTCAGTTATACACATCTATATTATTGTTCTTCAGTCGCTCAGTCATGACCGACTCTTTGCAACCCCAAGGACTGCAGCACACCAGCTTCCCTGCCCTTCACAATCTCTTGGAGTTTGCTCAGACTCATGTCCATGGAGTCGATCATGCCATCCAGCCATCTCATCCTCCGCCATCCCCTTCTCCTCCTGCCCTCAATCTTTCCCAGCATCAGAGTCTTGGTTGACTGGTTTGATCTCCTTGTAGTCTCAGGGACAAGAGTCTTCTCCAACACCACAGTTCAAAGGCATCAATTCTTTGGCGCTTAGCTTTCTTTACAGTCCAACTCTCACATTAATACATGACTCCTGGAAAAACCACAGCTTTAACTGGGTGGACCTTTGTGGGGAAAGTAATCTCTCTGCTTCTTCCAAGGAGCAACCGTCTTTTAATTTCATGGCTGCAATCATCATCTACAGTGATTCTGGAGCCCCCCAAAATAAAGTCTCTCATTGTTTCCGCTGTTTCCCCATCTATCTGCCATAAAGTGATGGAAACAGATGCCATGATCCTTGTTTTTTGAATGCTGAGTTTTAAGCCACTTTTTCCACTCTCCTCTTTCACTTTTATCAAGAGGCTCTTTTTTAGTTCATCATTTTCTGCCATATGGGTGGTGTCATCTGTATATCTGAGGTTACTGGACCCCCAGCAATCTTGATTCCAGCTTGTGCTTCTTCCAGTCCAGCGTTTCTCATGATGTACTCTGCATATAAGTTAAATAAGCAGTGTGATAATATACAGCCTTGATGTACTTTTTTTCCTATTTGGAACCAGTCCGTTGTTCCATGTCCAGTTCTAACTGTTGTTTCCTGACGTGCATACAGGTTTCTCAAGAGGAAGGTCAGGTGGTCTGGTATTGCCATCTCTTCAAGAATTTTCCACTGTTTGTTGTGATCCACACAGTGAAGCGCTTTGATGTAGTCAATAAAGCAGAAGTAGATGTTTTTCTGGAACTCTCTTGTCTTTTCCATGTTCCAACGGATGTTGACAATTTGATCTCTGGTTCCTCTGCATTTTCTAAATCCTGCTTGAACATCTGAAAGTTCACGGTTCATGTACTATTGAAGCCTGGCCTGGAGAATTTTGAACATTACTTGCTAACGTGTGAGATGAGTGCAACTGTGTGGTAGTTTGAACATTCTTTGGCTCTGGAATGAAAATTAACCCTTTCCAGTCCTGTGGCCACTGCTGAGTCTTCCAAACTTGCTGGCATATTAACTGCAGCACCTTAACATCAGCATCTTTTATGATTTGAAACAGCTTAGTTGGAATTCCATCACCTCCAGTAGCTTTGTTCATAGTGATGCTTCCTAAGGCCCATTGATTTTGAATTCCAGAATGTCTGGCTCTAGGTGAGTGATCACACCATTGTGGTTATCTGGGTCATATTTATCTGGATCATTTTTGTACAGTTCTGTGTATTCTTGCCAGCTCTTCTTAATATCTTCTACTTCTGTTAGGTCCATACTATTTCTGTCCTTTATCAAGCCCATCTTTGTATGATATGTTCCCATGGTAGCTCTAATTTTCTTGAGATCTCTAGTATTTCTCATTCTGTTGTTTTCCTCTATTTCTTTGCATTGATCAATGAGAAGGCTTTCTTATCTTTCCTTGCTATTCTTTGGAACCCTGCATTCAAATGAGTATATCTTTCCTTTTCTCCTTTGCCTTTAGCTTCTCTTCTTTTCTCAGCTATTTTTAAGGCCTCGTCAGACAACCATTTTGCCTTTCTTTTTGTTGGGAATGGTATTGATCACTGCCTCCTGTACAATGTCACGAATGTCTGTCCATAGTTCTTCAGGCACTCTTGTCTATCAGATCTAATCCCTTGAATCTATTTGTAACTTCCACTGTGTAATTGTAAGGGATTTGATTTAGGTCATACCTGAATGGTCTATTGGTTTTGCTTACTTTCTTCAATTTAAGTCTGAATTTGGCAATAAGGAGTTCATGATCTGAGCCAGAGTCAGCACCCATCTTGTTTTGCTGACTATATAGAGCTTCTCCATTTTTAACTGCAAAGAATATAATGAATCTGATTTTGGTGTTGACCATCTGGTGATGTCCATGTGTAGAGTCTTCTCTTGGGTTGTTTTAAGAGGGTGTTTGCTATGACCAGCATTCTCTTGGCAAAACTCTGATAGCATTTAATGTTTCATTTTTTCATTTTCTACTCCAAGGCCAAATTTGCCTGTCATTCCAGGTATCAAAGGAGATCAGCCCTGGGATTTCTTTGGAAGGAATGATGCTAAAGCTGAAACTCCAGTACTTTGGCCACTTCATGCGAAGAATTGACTCATTGGAAAAGACTCTGATGCAGGGAGGGACTGAGGGCAGGAGGAGTAGGGGACGACCGAGGATGAGATGGCTAGATGGCATCACGGACTTGATGGACGTGAGTCTGAGTGAACTCTGAGAGATGGTGATGGACAGGGAGGCCTGGCGTGCTACGATTCATGGGATCGCAAACAGTCAAACACGACTGAGTGAATGAGCTGAACTGAAGTGAAGTAAACACATCTTGCTGTATACTTAGTGGCTCAGTTGTGTCCTACTCTTTGTGACCCTTTGAACTATGGCCTGCCAGGCTTCTCTGTCCATCGAATTCTCCAGGCAAGAATGCAGGAGTGGGTTGCCGTTTTCCTCCTCTAGGGAATCTTTCCCCCCCAGGGATCAAAGCTGCATCTCCTGTGTCACCTGCACTGCAGGCAGATTCTTTACCTGTGGAGCTACTGAGGAAGCCTGTGTAAACAAACAGCAGAACTCATATTATTACCAGTCGTTGCCCAGCTCTTTGCTTCCAGTGCATTTAAAAATGCACCTTGCTCAGCCTACTTTGGGCTTCCCAGATGGCACTAGTGGTAAAGAACCCTCCTGCCAATGTAGGAGACGTAGATTTGATCCCTGGGTCAGAAAGATCCCCTGGAGGAGGGCATGGCAACCCATTCCAGAATTCTTGCCTGGGGAATCCCCTTGGACAGGGGAGCCTGGCAGGCTAAAGTCCATAGAGTCACACAGAGTCAGACATGACTGAAGCGACTTAGCATGCACAGATGCAGCCTACCTTAGAATCTGCAGGTGTCCAATAAGTTGGGTTGAGAGGGTCAGGAGGAGTATTTCTGCTGAGTCTGAGAAATGTACAGAGTGCTGCCATGGATAGAAGAGAAGGCTGACCTGCAAGCCTGCAGCAAGCACCCTGGGTTTATATTCCAGACCACCAGCCACTGTAATTATACATTAGTGGGCCTCAGAACAGCACAGTGTAGATGCTTGCAGCCAGGGTCCCTATTATAAAGACCCTGGTTGTGGTTGGTTATTAACTATACTGTACAAAGCCTCATAAACACCTTTTTACACATACAGTGCACCTTTCAATACAACAATCAAATGCTTTTCAACAAATTACAGTCTCCTAGAAAAGGGACCCCTTGATTGCTTCCCAGAAAGAGGTGGAAGGAAACTTTAGACAGAACTCATTCGAAGCCTGATGTTTAGAGCTGTATTTGCTTTGGGGTGGAAACATGCTAGCCTGGAGTTCAGACCCCAAGTGACTCTGGGGAAATCAGTGCTGATGAATCCAAACCTGGCCAGAGAAGAAAGCAAGACCACCGAAATAATCTAACCAATCTACTTTACAGATGAGCAGAATGAGCTCCGGATCTAGAAAAATGGTATAGATGATCTTATTTGTGAAACAGAAATAGAGACGCAGATGTAGAGAAAAGTGTGTGGACACCAAGGAGGGAAAGAGGGTGGGATGAACTGGGAGACTGGGATTGACTTGTAGATACTATGTATAAAATAGATAACTAGTGAGAACTGACTCTATGAGGATAAGTGTGAACAAACTCTGTGAGATGGTGAAAGACAGGGAAGCCTGGTGTGCTACATAGAGTCTGTGGAGTCACAGTCGGACACAACTCAGCGACTAAAGAGCAACAACAATGAGAACCTACTGTATAGCTCAGGGAACTCTCTTGGTGCTCTGCAGTGACCTATATGGGAAGAAAATTTAAAAAAAGAGAACTGATTTACGTATAGCTGATTCATTTTGCTGTACAGTAGATGCCAACACAATATTATAAAGCAAATATCCTCTAATTAAAATTAATTTTAAAAAATACAAGAAAAGAGCAGCCACTGTCTGAGGCCTCTTGGGAACTCAAAGATGGACCTTTTGAGTCAAATTCACTCAAAAGTGAATTTCTGAACCAGCTTCCAGCATCATCCTTGGGCAGAGCTTACTGATCAACATGCTAAGTATAGAGTCTTATACATAGACTGTTGAATCTTTACTCCTAACACTTTCTTTGCATAATTCTTTCTCTTATGTTCCCAGTCAAGCAAATCATTTCACTCTTATATAGATTTTTAGCTTTCATAGATCAGTAAAGGGTACAGACCTAAGGTTACCAACTTTTTATTTTGCCAGATAAGAACACTGGAGAAAAACAAACTGACAAGATGATGATCCAAGAATGTGTATGATTTGCAATTACCAGCATTCCTACAAAGGGAAAACACTACTGTCACTAGAAAAGGAGACAATAAAAGGGGGAGAGAGAAGAAAATGTCAAAATTATATTGGCAGTTACCTGGCCTGGGAAAGGGTTGTAGTTTGGCTGAAGAGGGAAACGGAGAGCTTTTCTGGGGAGATGGACATATCCCATCTTTATTTTGATTGAGATAGTGGTTATATGAGTGTATCCATTTAACAAATCATTGCTGTTTGTTAGAAGATGTTTCTCCTGATACAAAAATAAGGCAAGAAATAAGTAACAAAAAAACCCCATATCCTGATCAGGCAAATCTTTCTTGGACCCAGACTAGTGTCCAAGTTTGGAGCTGGATTGAGGGACACAGAGGGAAAGAGACAAGGGTTGCCCCAGTGTAGCTCCCCATGTCACTCAAGAGAACACTGTCTCAAAGTATATTTCTACTCAGTGTCTCAGATGAAACTCAACTAAGAGCAAAGCCAAGTAATCCCTGTCCTATACTTCGCCTTAAGGACTTGAGAAAGGGGTACAACCAATCTTGGCTTCAGAGTCCTCATATGACCATTGAGATAGTCATCACCCTCTAGGGGTAAATGTTCTAGGGTACTTCCTAGAACATGTCTTGAGAATTCAGGCTCTGACAAGGTCAAGGGAGCTAAGCAAAGCCCACTGAGGCTAGTTTCCTTAGTTCCGGCCTTACCTTGTTTTCTTATAAAATACAAAGCTTAAAGGGATGTGACTGCAGGCTTGGGCAGCAGAAAGACCTGAATATGAATCACGCTCTGACACTTATGAGCTGTGTGGCACAGGGCAAGGAGCTTCACCCTGATAGCCTCCCTTTCTTGTGCTCTAAAACACAATAGTGAGCATCCAGAAAGATTGAGGATGAAATAAGACAACACGCAAAAAGTTGCCAGCTCAGTGTCTGGCATCAAGTAGGTTCTGAATTCATATCTAGATACTGTTATAATTTCTCCTAGACATGTCCACAGGCTTCATAACAACCAATGGCAATGGGAGAACTTGCATAAGGTAGGACCGGATTCTTGGAGGCTCTGTTTCCTCGACTCTAAAATGATGAGAATAAGACGAGGTGATGTGTGTGAAATGCTTACCCCATGCCCAACACGTGGTAGGTGCTCACATAGTGAGAATCCCAGTCATAACAGTGTCAATGGAAGCTCAGGTCACTTTTGGCTAAACATGTCTATGGAAGAGTCACATGTAATAGCCATGCAACTGTACTACCTTTTGTCTGTCAATACACATTTTCCTGAGTTTTCCCCAAAGGTTCAATAGGAATGACCAGAGCCCTAATGCTGAAATCGGTCGTAAAATCAGCATCTTTTTCTTTTAGTCTTTTTGTTGGCAGGGACCCTGTCTGCTGGTTTGCAGCTGCACACTCAGCTCCAGGTAAAGTGTTGAGCACAGAACAGGTGCTCAATAAATATTTCCTAAATGAATGAATGAGTTCACAAGTCAAAGAATGAATGAGAGTAATGTGTCTGAGACCTCAAGTTCTATATTCAGTCAAGTATGATTCTCTAAATGCCAAGGCAGAGAAGCAGATATAAACACTGTAGAGAGATTCTCAAGTGAATGGCTGGTTGTAGTTAAAATGGCAAGCTCAGCGTTGCTTTTCCTAGAGCTGGAGTTCTGCGGATTTGGGTTTGGTGTGGGTTTCTGGCAGATAGGAGAAATGCATACTATGTCTCTGTGATTCTCAGAGCACTTCATGCATAAGACTGTCCCAAGATCAGTGATCCCCAACTGACCAAAAAAAAAGTACAACCTGGTTAATTGCTGTCCCCCACCACCAACTTAAACCTGAATGTAAAGTCATACTTGGGAGGATATGCAAAAACAGGCTCACAACATTGCAGAAAATCAAACCAAAGCCAAACCATCAAAAAAAATAAAAATAAAAACTAGCAAGCATTTCTGCCATTGCAGGACCCATTCTTATTTACACTTGGGTTTTAAAACTCCACAAGACAACGGGAGTACTCTAATTGGAGCCTGGGAGGAAAGACAGAATGGCCAGTTGCTAGTAAAACCGAAAGCATTTATTTATTATTTAATTTGTTTGCCCAGGAGACTTCGCTCCTGATGCAACATCTGGTTTTCATTGTAGCCCAACTTTTACCTAATTGTACAGCTGGGGAGATTAAGGCACTAGAGGTCACAGGCCGAGCCCAGCCAGGACCCTGGCCCCTATGAGAGCTTTGCTCCTCGCTTCAGGGTAGAGACCACACTCCTTGCCCCTGGTCCTCTGGTGGAGACCTATAAATAAAAAAGGAATTACTCTTTCAAGTCCCCACCTCTCCCTGCTTCTGATTCTCATTAATGGTGGGGATGGGGGTTGAGGCCAGAGGAGGGGGACAAGGGAGATGGAAGAGCAGGAGGTAGGGGCAGCAACCACAGAGGTTCCAGACCACGGGCAAGGGATGGGGGCATGGCAGGGACGGAAGTGGCTCTTCCGGGGGTCCTTTGTCAAAGGCTGGCTCCTCTGACCCCAAGTGACTGGTAAAGGGCAGGCAGCGTCCGTTTTCCAACTTGGAGAGTGACAAGGAAGAAGCAGATTTCAACAATCACATCAAGAGGCCGGAGTGGAAACAGAATAAATCCCACCTGAGCAGAAGTTGCCTCCCAAAGGCTTGTGGAATGTTCTTTACTGGATTTGAATCCTATCTTTGCCAATTCCAGTATGACCTTGGGTGAGTTGTTTTAACTTCTCTGAGCCTCCATTCCCGGGATTCTTGGGAAGATTAAATGAGATAATTTATGCAAAGAACCTAGGAGAAATAGCTGATGCTTGATAATCATTTTTAAAAAGGTAGTAATAACCAATCTAAAAAAAACTGCTCCAGATGCCACACTTTATACTGTGACTATTTAAAGAAGATAGCATACCTTCAGGGCTACCCAGAGAATGTCATGCAATGAACAAAGACTGGATAGGTATCAGAAGGCTTGTTTGAGCCTCCTGTCATGCTAGCCACTGGGGAGTCGAGGAAGGGTGAAGACACAGGAACATGAAGATATATGATAGTAACCAAGAAACTCCAAATCTGTCTGGTGAGACCAGAAGTGCTCATACGGAACTAAGCAGTGATAATTCAGGGCTGAGTACCCACTACAGCCAAAATGAAGGCTACTCAAGTCAGACTCAGAATCAGTCAGGGCTAGGATTGCTAGGAAACCCTTCAGAGCAGAAGTGGGACTAGATCATGGTTTTTGAAGGATAGCTAGGAGCTGGAGAGGCAGAGTGACCTCAGTGGACTATTCCAGAATACAGATGACTTGGGTGAAATGGACCAGTGATGGTGAAGGGGTGGTGAGCTGAGTAGCCTGGATGGAGAGATGGTAGACAGATGGGGCATGGAGGACAGTGTGCTATATTCTGGGAGGTCTTGAAAGTCAGGCAAAGGTGTGTGCCTCCCAGGACAACAGGCTGTAGATATTGGCTACTGTGCCAAAGATGATGACTCGAGTACTTGAGAAAGCTCACATGCACGGCCCACGTGGATAGGATGAAGATAGACTAAACACTGTGATGCCCTTGGGTCTGATCTTCTGGGATTCCTGCCTCATCAAGACTCAAACCATCTATCTCAGTCTATGAAGCTTTGAGTCAGGGATTTCTTTCCTTGGTGAGCCTGGAACCATGCTCCATTTTCCTGCGTTTCCTGCACACCCCACTGGCCTCGGTTGGGGTACACTGCAATGTATTTATCCTGGCATTGTAGCACCTCAGTTCAGTTCCTCAGTCGTGTCCGACTCTTTCCGACCCCATGAATTGCAGCACGCCAGGCCTCCCTGTCCATCACCATCTCCCGGAGTTCACTCAGACTCACATCCATCTAATCCGTGATGCCATCCAGCCATCTCATCCTCTGTCATCCGCTTCTCCTCCTGCCCCTAATCCCTCCCAGCATCAGAGTCTTTTCCCGTGAGTCAACTCTTCGCATGAGGTGGCCAAAGTACTGGAGTTTCAGCTTTAGCATCATTCCTTCCAAAGAAATCCCAGGGCTGATCTCCTTCAGAATGGACTTGTTGGATCTCCTTGAAGTCCAGGGGACTCTCAAGAGTCTTCTCCAACACCACAGTTCAAAAGCATCAATTCTTCAGCGCTCAGCCTTCTTCACAGTCCAACGCTCACATCCATACATGACCACAGGAAAAACCATAGCCTTGACTAGACGGACCTTAGTCGGCAAAGTAATGTCTCTGTTTTTGAATATGCTATCTGGGTTGGTCATAACTTTTCTTCCGAGGAGTGAGCGTCTTTTAATTTCATGGCTGCAGTCACCATCTACAGTGATTTTGGAGCCGCCAAAATGAAGTCTGACGCTGTTTCCATAGGCCAGGTATAATCTAGCTTCAACAACAGCCTGAGACTACTCTTAGGGCTCTGATGTATTCGTCAGCCAAGATTTTCAGAATAATAAGACTGTAAAGCAAGCAAAACCAGACTAGGAGCCAGATACCCTCTTCAGCTGACCTGCTGGCATTCCATTGTTTAGATTATAGATTGTGGCAGGAAGACAAGGCTACTGAGCCTGGCACAGAGACATTCATGTTGGACATTTCAGAACGAGTGGAAGTTTGGAGATGAACTGAGACTCTTCATGTGTTTGGTGGAGGGCTCCCATTCTTCCTGCTTTGGGATGACTTTACGCTTTTCTAGAGTGGTGAGGTAGAAGACACATGTGCTTCAGAGGGAGCATAAGAATGAAAATTCTTATGCTACCATTGCTCAGGTCACTGGACTTCTGCCTCTCATTTTTTCTTGTCTGTGAGATGAAGAGTTTTTGTTTCAAGGGTCAAATAAAGTCATAAATGTTAAAGCACCCTGAAAGCAATAAAAATGCTGAAAATGACACTCTACGGCTTGATGGTGTAGGGAAAAACTTCTGAGTGAATCTTTCCTAATTTTCATCTCCCATTTATATTCTAACCTTGCCTCCAACCTATGCAAACCCATCATTCTCACTTAGAAAGATATATGATGAGCATTCAGTATATGCTGTGCAGTGTGTACTGTGCAATTTGCCAGGGATGTGTGTGGGTAAGGTCAAAGAATTAAAGTGTGGCTGATGGCACATTTTCCAAACCATAGTCTACAGAGAACCAGGTGAAGGAACATCACCTGAACACATCTGTCCCACTGTCATATAAAGCATGATGTGCAGGATAACCAGAATTCTTCATTGCATGTTTAACATGCAATATGCTAAAGTCACTGGAGATGTTGCAAGGACATATAGTGTTTCTCATTCCACTCATGGAGCTCACAAAGCAGAGCAATCGTCAAGTGAAAAAGGGAGTCACTCACTTGTTGTCCTAGGCAAGGGGATGCATCTGAGTTAGAGTCATTGACCTCACCCAGAGCAACAGCAAAGGAAGCTCTGTTTCCAATTCATTTCACCCCAGTAACATTTTTCTCAAGGGACATCCAAGTATCTCATATAAAATATTTAGTTCAATGTAATTTATAAATGAGAAAGTCACATGATACTACTTTTTTTCAAATCATAATTTTGAGCTTTTACTTAATAAGCAATAAAAAAATGCTTAAAATGACACTCTAAGACTTGATGATGCAGGGTAAAGCTTTTGAATCTTTCCTAATTTTCATCTTCCATTTATATCCTAACCCTGCCATCAACCTATACAAACCCATCACTCTCACTTGGAAAAATCAAGGATTGTCAACATATTCAGACTATCTTGATCCAAGGGTAAATTAACCATCGATGGTATTACACAGACCAGTTTCCTTTTTCCAAAAACTTTGGCTGAATAAAAGACGGTTTTGTTGCCAAGTCTAGCTTCCAAGTTTTGGGAGCTCGTTCTAATTTGTCATTAACCCACCTGGTTTCCACGTAAATGTCTAAGAGAAAAATCAACATTTCAAGGTGACCAAGATTGAGACTGGGATTTCTCCGCCCTCCTTCCCTTGAACAATGGCCACGGTTAAGGGAGAGTTCCAGTCTTAAATATTTGATAATGTTTAGTTCTGAAGGAGGGGAAAGGTTGAGCTTTTTTTGAACCTTGTTCCCAAAAGGGCAATGGGTATTATTAAACACATCCATTAAGGCAGACATATGAGGGGTGAGGTTTATGACCCTGAAAAAGAATGCCTCTGAGACTTCTAGGAGACTCATCTCTGGAAATCCGCCTGGGGTCATCTGCTCTGGTCACTTCTAATCCCGTATCTTTCAGCTCAACTTGAAGGTAGTCTAGAGAACTAAGATAAGTGTGTAGAGAATATATGCCCACTGCCCTTTACAAATGGAGCACCGTGAGCATGGCTTACACAGTCAAAATCCCTTCACCAGCCCAGCACTCCTTCAGGAGGCAGCACTAAAGAGGGTTCCTAGAAGAGCAGATGAATGTACAGCTGGAATCTCTTGCCCATCAGAATGGGGGAGAACCAATGAGTCTATCACCTTCTTGTCCATCAGGTTTTTATCCTCACTCTCGGGTGATACCTAGTCCCTGGCCTTTTGCCTAAACCCTGCAGTTCAACCTCTTAAACATGACTTTTTCTTCTGTGTCCCTTCACAACTGGCCTCCCACCCAACTCTGAATTTAAAAGAGTTGAGAAGCCCCTGTCAGCATTACCAGCAGCCACCTTTTCTTCTAATTGTTGTGTGTGTGTGTGTTAGATTTGCATTCTTACAAACTTCATGAAGGCTGAGACTTAATCTCGTCGACTACTTGTAATACCTGACAACGATGGACACAGAGTAGACTCTTCTTTGGGGCTATCAACCAAGTGTCTGGAGACAGAAGTAATGCTAGCTGAATAGTGTCATTATATATCTGTTTCAATTTACAGAAGTCAAGTCAGGAGGAAGAAACTTACTCATTTCTTGTCCATTTTTCTCTATTACATAATACATTACTTACCTTTACCTATCAACACTGTTGTTTACATTTTTTCCAGAAACACATGTATTAGACACGCACACACACACAATCACCATCTTTTAAACAATTTTTGTTTCTTTGTCTGCACAGGGAACACTAAATAATTTAATTCTCTGAGGCTGTCTCTGGTCAAGCTTTAAAAAGCATGAGAAAGGGTAACATGTTAGATACTAGTGTCTGACTGGAGGAGGTGAAAGAATCTGTATTCTTGCCTCTGACAATTCACTTGGCATAAGAAAAGGTGTCATGCATTGTAGAAAGAGAAAATGCAAAAATCTGCCCTTCAGATAATACATCTCTGCTTAGGGAGGTAGAGATTGGGATGGGGGTGTAGGGGCAGATACATTGAATCACTCCTCCTTTCATTATTTTTGACATTGATTTGTCATTAAGAAAATTTATTAGGCTCCAGATTAAATTGATTTGAAGAATCATTAATTCATGGGATGAAGCCAGAACCATTTGGCCTGCCCACAATGAAATGAGGCAGTATTGATAAAACAAAGGGGAAATATCAGAGCTATTTAAAATCCACTTTTTTCTTACCTGAAGGAACATGTTGGACATAATTTCAGGAAGATATCCTAATAGTTGACCTCAGTCAACTTTTTTCCAGAGAAGGATTTTTCCAATACCTAAATCAAAGGGAAAGGTGGATAATTAATTTCTAAGAAAAAAAAAAAAAAGAAAATTACCAAATGGCCTATTGCTCAAAACAGAGATTATAACAAGTTTCCAAAGTGGTGCTAGGTGTAAAGACCCTGCCTGCTAATGCAGGAGACATAAGAAACCTGAGTTTGATCACTGGGTCAGGAAGATCCCCTGGAGGAGCGCACAGCAACCCACTCCAATATTCTTGCCTCGAGAATCCGATGGACAGAAGGGCCTGGCAGGTTATAGTCCATAGGGTCGTAAAGAGGCAGACATGACTCAAGTGACTTATCACATCATCACAGAGATGATAACACATCCTCCCTCTTCCCCTCATAAAAGGAAACCAGAATCCAATTTATTTGCACCCCAGTGCTGCCTCTCTCCAAACAATGTCACTCTCTCCCAGATGACAACTTTTGCTCAAGCTAAGGGTAGCTACTTCATTTAAGGAAGCTAATCCTACTGTGAGGCAGAATTATTGTTGGTCTGATTCTCTCTTCAACCTCTTAAAAGTTATCAGAGAATATAAGTCACTGTGGAACATACCAGAAAACATGTTTCTCTATCTTTCTCTTAGTCATGTTCTCCTATATTTTCAAAAGAAAACTAAGAATAATGTTAAACTCCTCCAATCATTATATTAGTCAAGACTTAAATCAACTGTTTGCAAATGATCAAAAAGACTTAAGGGGAAAAGGGGCAGGGTAGGGTTTTTGCTTCATATGGCAGAAAAGTCTAGTAGTGTAATGAGCTCAGGCAGGGCTGGCAGGAAGTAGTTGGACAATATCACCATGACTTGGTTCCTACTCTTTCTCTCTCTCCCCCCTCCCATTCTCAACCCCCCTCTTCACTCAAGGGTCTCCCCATTACCTCTGGGTCTACATCCTCATTTTAACCAACACCACCTGTGGAAAATGGCTCCTCTATTCCAGAGCTTGGACCAAAGTCCTTGAATTAAGTCCTTTGACTTGGAAGTAAACTTTGAATCTACATTCAGCTGTTCCCATGTCCTTCTACCAGTCTCTATCCCACTCTCTATCACATGCTAAGTTTGGGGGCTCAGACAGAGCCCTCACCTTGAACCAATCTTTCTTTTGAAGCTAGTTCTTCCTTTCTGATATTCAAAGAACACAGCCCACAAGTTTACCTGCTGTAAGCATCCATCCTCAGGGCAAATGAATGTGGTTAGAGGTGATATGCCCATTGCTTACTTCTCTAGATACTCCTCAAAGTGGCTTAGTTTTCAAACCAAATGCAGAAAGGTCTAGAAGGCAGATAATGGATCTGAGAAGTGATGAAGAGTTTGAAGAATGAGCTTTGCAATTACCTTTACCACTCACTGACATGATGATATTTGGGACTTTTTTGGAGCACAGAGAAGCAGCTGAGGAGAGGGCAGCCCTAGAGTGTTGAGTATGGCACTGAAGTGGAATGAAGTGAAGGCAGAAAGTTCACGAAGAAGAGTTGGGGATGAAATGTTCATAGACCAGATAAAAAGATTTATAGCTTCATACAAACACACACACACATGCACACACAAACAGACACATATGTACACACACACTGGGGTTTAAGTACATTGTGATCTCACATAAGTTCTGCCTGTGTTTGCATGTACGTGTGTCTGTGTTTAACTTGCAAATTCTTCTCAAAGTTGGGAAAGTGGGGGAGGAAGCCAAGAGGCCCAGGCAGAGGGCAAAGTGCAGCCTCTTGGGTGCCAACAGGAGGCCTCATCTGTAAATGCTGCCTCGCCCCTGAAGCCTAGCTGGGTCCTGCCAGCCCTTAGATTTATACCATCCCTGATGCCTTAGAACCTGGCTTGTCCTCTCTTGAGTGTTATTTTACTCCATTTGTGGGATTTATTTAGTTTCCTGATAAAAGGAAAGGTCTAACACAGAAGACACTCAGCGAACCTCTTTCTTTGCATATCCTTGGGACCTCCAACTGAGGACAGATTTACAGAACTGAAAACACCATCACAACTGTGTGGAACCCCACAACTTCTACACCGCCCTTGCATCCATTGCATCATCAGCAAATATTTTCACACATTGGTGCCATGACTAAACATTTGGCTACATACTAGGCACTATGCTGAGTGAATGGTATATATCTTCTCCTGTTTAATGCATCTAAAAATTGTGTGAGAATGAATATTATTATCTTCACTTGACAAAGTGTGAGAGAGGTTAAACAGCTTGCCCAAGGTCACACATCTCAGTAGCAAAGCCAAGATTCAGGCCCAATCACTGTGCTCTTATCAAAAGTATTAACTCAATACTTTTGACCCAGGGCACTGAGAAAAATTTGTGAAAAAGAAAGAAGGAAAGAAAGAATGAATGAATGAGCAATTCCACATTGTGAATTACATATCAGTTCAGTGTCTTCCATTGTGTTCCTGACTCTGATGCACAGATAATGTCGGGGACTAAAAACTAAGAAGCTCATGACTCTAGCAGATTGTCCCACCTCCATTCTGTCTCTTAGGAGCCATTGACACACTGAGTCCCAAGCAGAGATTCTTCTTAGCTGAGCCTAATGGATCTTGGTTGGGTTCATTAATGCCATTGTGGTTCAAAGACAGTCAGTACTCTAGCCACTGCCTCCGATCAGACTACATGAAAAAAAGGAATGCAACTTCTTCCTGTGTTTTGCCCAAGCACAGTATGTTGTGTGGGTAATTTCTGGTCTGGCCAGTAAAAACCTCCGGGAGCCTTCCTTTAGGTCTTTAATTATGAACTGTAGGGGACACCACAAAATAAATACTTAAAATGTCTAGACAACCAGTCATCAGAGTAGGATAATTAACTTCAAACATTCTAAATTGTTGGAGGAGTCGTTATTCACCTTCTGTAGTTCCTTTCTATATCCTTCCCTGGCCAATATGTTTGTAGCAACGAGGCTGGGGGACCAGTTGAAACCTTCTCCTGATACAAAGCAGCCTCTTTTCCCCGGCTCTTAAATGACAAGTCACAAAATGACCAGAGAACATACAATAAAGGAACATAAACTAAGACCATTAGTTTTTCCAAGGAAGGAAAAAATCTCTCCACTTTTTAATTACATCGAAACACAAAACAGCAGGAAGGCAGATTGGAAGAAGAAGAATTACTATTTTACTTATTTAGTCTATTTTATGTATTTCTGTCTTAATTTTTTATTACTAGAAAAAAAAATAATCAAGCCATCCTGATTCTTGATGAATACTCAGTAAGTTTGCCTCCTGACATCTAAAATGTGATTAGGCTGCTGTTGAACTTGGGGTGTTTCTCCCGTTACCCGTTCTCACCTCCCACATACTTCCTCCAAGGAAGAGGGTTTTTTTTTTAGCATTGAGCACACATTAATTTTGTCATGATCCCAAACCAAAACACTTCATGAAAGAGATATGGATTTCACAATGAGAATTGCTCCAAACGTGTCTCAGACTCCAGCCCCCACTGCAGAAGGGGCCTATGGGGGCCTTGCTGTTAATCAAATCCAAAGCCTGAACTCAAACAGCCTGTCTTCAGGCAACAAATGGATCTTAAAACTATGAGCCATGTGAGAGGAGCACTGAGCTTGCCTCTGAGGCAAAGGAAAGCTGTTCAAAATGTCAGCAGCTTCATTCTACACACTCTTTCACATCATCTTCCAAACACTCTCTACTAAGACACCAAATAATTGATAAGAATTCTCACTCTTTGATTCCAATGTCATTTTCCTTTCAGTGAAAGAAATGCCATGTCAACTGTTACTGAGCGAAAATTTTATATTCCATGTATAATGACCATGTTTAATTGCTACAGCTCTAATTAAAAGTGATATCCGATTGCATGCATGTACTTTTTAAAAACCATAATTGTCTTGTGCAAGCCACTGAATAGGTTTAAGAATCTTCAATAACAAAATTACATTAATAGCATATGCTATTAAATATGATTGATGGCAAAATTGGACCCCTCCTGGTTCTCTACTACACAAAGAAACATTCTGCTTTTGAAGATGGCGCCTGGAGTGTCAACAAGAGAGCCAGGAGAAATAGACTGGCACCACCAAGGCCTGCTTCCCCCTAAAGAAAGAGCAATGTCTTGGTAGGAATAAAAGGGGCCTCTAGCATTTGAGCTAAGTGCTGCTGTGTGCTGTGCTAAGTCACTGCGGTCATGTTCAACCCTTTGTGACACCATGGACTGTAGCCCACCAGGGTCCTCTGTTCGTGGGATTCTCCAGGAAAGAATACTGGATTGGGTTGCCATGCCCTCCTCCAGGGGATCTTCCTGAGCCAGGGATCAAACCTGGGTTTCTTATGTCTCCTGTATTGGCAGGAGGGTTATTTAACACTAGCACCACATGGGAAGCCCTTGAGCTAGGTGGGTTTGTGGAAGTGGGTTCTTGGGAATTTATTTGATTGGTTCTTTGTAGAAACTCTGCTCCCAATAAGTGTCAGAGGAACCATGATAGAAGGGCACTTAGAAGTGGGTTACATTTTTGAGAAATTTCTCTAGAATTTTCTCCTAGAGCCATATCTCTAGAAGAAAGCACAAGCCAGCAGCAAGGTTGCACTTAGTTGTATTGTACAAGTAAATGATTATGAAATGTTGATTGTGTATATGGCTCAGTCCTTCCACAACCATAGAACAGGGAACAGAAATAAGAAGAGACACACAAAAGAGATCTCAGATTCTAAGATCAATGATGTGAATCAGAACCGCAAAGAAAAAGAATTAGAGAAGAGAGATGGAAGGGACTGTGATTTTTCTGTGGCTCATTTTTTCCTATTTGAGTCTTTTTGCAATCCTCTGAGAGTAGAAGTGAAGAAATTTAGGCTCAGGGGAGAGTACGTAAACTTTAGACCCCAAATCCCACCCTCTTTCAATTCTAGCACATGCTGCCTCTCACAAGATCACAGCATGGATGCCTGTCAAGGAGACCCATTGTGCCTTGGATTCAATACATTCTTTGGATCCTCTGCTCCAGTTTCTGGGTTTATGGAGAGAACTCCTTATTGGAAAGGGAAACAGTGGTTAAACCATTTCAGACTAACACTTCAGTAGGGACTTGATGGACAATGGGATTCAAGGCTAGGTGATTCTGCAGCATCACTCAGAATCTAGTGGAAGGAAGTATGGAGACAAGACCTGACTCCAAAGACAGCACTGAACTATCTAATTCTGATGAGAGCTTGTTCCGTTTCTCTTGCTCTCTTCCTGTTTGGGTCTGGTCAGGAGGAAAGGGCACAAATAAAACTCCTGAGCCCTGGATCCACTTAATGGGATAGCCACTCTTGTCATTATTATCATTGCTTAATGATAAGTGACGATAATAATGACAACCATTAGTTGGGTCGATCATCCTCAACAAGTACCAGATACCAAGCTTGATATTTTATAGCTGGAATCTCATTGGCTTCTTCAGGAAGTACCTACTATTATTAATACTCACTTTTGACAGCTGAGAAATCAAGGTTCCAGAAATCAAACAACTTGAACCAGGTTTCATAGACTACTGTCGGAGCCAGAATTTAAACCCAGGACCAGTTGATTTTGAAGATTTTGCCTATAACCACAGAGCTGTGGGGTTTAGAGCAAGATGGATGAAACTTCTGGAAGAATGATCCTTTTTTTTCCAGCCTAGACAGGTGGATGAATTTTGCCTGAGGGGCCTGGTTTTTTAACCTGAAACTAGCCTCATAAACGTTTATTGAAACAAGCTCATTAATTTTCATTGTATTGGTTCTGAGATGGCTAGGGAGAAGCAGTTCTCACAGTGAGAATAAGGCAGAAAGGACACGAATGCCTTAGAAATGGAGTCTACAGTTTTCCAGGCCCCCACCCCTCTTATCTTAGTGTTCAGGCAGAAAGAACTAGAACCATCTTCTTTCCACCTTCATGAACATGAGGTTGAACACTCTGGCTTAATGCCTGCCTACTAGAGGCAGACACTTCATCACACAGACAATAGGAGTGCCAATATAAACTAAAGAAGTGATGAGATGTCTTGGTCAAGTAAGCCTTCAAATACTAGATATTAATAGTAAAACCACATTACTGAATGGGAAGCAATGAGGACAGTGAGAAAAATATGAGTCTTGGTATATTTTTTCCAGTCTCACTGAGATATGATTGACAAATTTTAAACTGTATATATTTAGGTTGCACAATGTGTTTTTTTTAAGGTATGCAATGTGATGATCTAATGCCTATATACATTGTGAGATGATGGCTACAATCAAGTTAATTAACACATCCATCACCTCATGTAGTTATCTTGTTTTGTTGTTGTTGTGAAACACTTAAGATTTACTTTCTTAGCAAATTTCAAGTATATGATGCAGTATTTTTAACTATAATCATCATGCTGTACATCAGATCTCCATAACATGTTCAGAGAGCCAACTCATCAGAAAAGACCCTGGTGCTGGGAAAAACAGAAGGCAAGAGGAGAAGGGGACGACAGAGGATGAGATGGTTGGATGGCTTCACTGACTCAATGGACATGAGTTTGAGCAAGCTCCAGGAGATGGTGAAGGACAGGGAAGCCTGGCGTGCTGCAGTCCATGGGATTGGAAAGAGTCTGACATGACTGAGTGACTGAACAACAAAATGTTAATATTCTCCCTGAGCGTTTGTGCCTTGACCAACATCTTCCCATTGCCCCTAATCCTCTACCCCAGGCAACCACTGATCTACCCACTGGTTCTATGAATCTGGCCTTTTTAATAGATTCCACATATAAGTGAAATCATAGAGTATTTATCTCTATCATGGTATATTTTAAAGGAAGACAATGTGACTCTCTAGAAAGAATTTTAATAACAAGCATATATAAAACATATTTTGTTTCATTAGTAATAAAATAAATATAAAATTTTAAAGAAGAATGGTAAAAATATCATTTTTAACAATAAAACCAGTGAAGATTTAAGAGAAATATATTGCACAGCAATAAAAAGAAACTAACTACTGATACATGCAATAACAAATATAAACCTCAAGTAGATGATGCTAAGTGTGAGAAGCTCAGAAGGTTACATGTGGCATGATTTTATTTATGTGACAATCTGGAAAAAGCAAAGCCAAAGGGACAATATAGGGGGTAAGGGTGAGGAGAAGATGTGGCTACATAGGAATGCTCTGTATCCTGATGGTTGTGGTGGTTTCCTGACTACATACATCTGTCAGAATTTAGGGAACTTGACATGAAAAGCAGTGAATTTATCTGCTGTAAATTTTGCTTCAATCTTAAAATGGAAAAATCAGTATAATTTTAGTTCTATAGAATGGAAAATGTTTTAGGAAAATCATATACACAGAATTTTAACAGTTCTTATATATGGCGATAGTTAGTGGGTGTTCTTTACTTTCTTTTATGACCTTTCAAAATTGTATAAATTCTTTTTAGAGTTAATAGATTATTTTGTTAATAAGGCCAGGAAAATAAAATTATTATCATGTTCATTAAAAAGGAAGAAAGATAATGCCCAAGATTAATATGTGGATAATAAAATTAGCACCTTGTACAGCTCTAGGAGAAGTTTATATTAACGATACAGTAATACCTCTCAGAGACTTTATAATATGTGTGCCTATTTTGGTATTTATAGTAGGAGAACTGAAACTATTTGCATGTGGATATTCATTGCATTGTTTATAACAGAAAAAACTTTGAAGATGTCTGAGTGTCTGATATGATAGAAAATTGGTTAATGGATTATGATATATTAATTAAGTAGTAGCTATAATCATAAACATTAATCATGATTATAATGTAGGTGATCTGACATAGAAAAATGTTCAATGATAAAGAAGCATATGTACATTTTCTTTGTTTTTCCCTTCTACTTTACCATTTTCTGTTGTATTTTGTTATCTTTGTTCATTTCTTAAACATGTTCTCAGATAACTCTGGAATTTATCAACTACTTTTAATTTTTTTAATGACCTCCCTCCCATTTAAAGATAATTTAGGGAGATGTAAGAACCTTGGGTTGACCATTATTTTCCCTAGCACTTTGAAGATATCATTCCATTATTTCTCTATGAGTAGTCTGTTTTGTTTTGTTAGGTTTTATTAAACATTTTACTGTGAAATCATTGTGAGATTGATGTATAGTTAGTATAATGATAGAGAAAGATTCCATGTACCCTTTATCCGGGCTCCCCCAGTGGTAACTTGTACAAACTGGAGTACAGTTTCATACCCAGCATAATGACCTATGTACATCAAGAAGCAGAACACTTACATCACCTTAAGTATCCCTCAAGTTTCCTTATATCAACAGCGATGTCTTTCCTGCTGTACCTCCTCAATAATTCCTTGTATCCACTGTTTTCCATTGCTATACTTTTGCCACATCAGAGTCTTATAGAAATAAAGTCATATGGTAGGTAGTCTTTTCAGACTGACCTCTTTCATTCAATAATTTTCCAGAGTTTCAGGCAAGTTATTTTGTGTGTCAATAGTTTCTTTCCATTGCTGAGTAGTTTTCCTTGGTATGGTAACCCCAGTTGGTTTATTTTTTATTTTTTTTAAATACTTTATTCTACTTTACAATACTGTATTGGTTTTGCCATACATTGACATGAATCAGCCACAGGTGTACACAATCTCCCAATGCCAAAGCCCCCTCCCACCTCCCACCCCACATCATCTCCCTGGATCATCCCGTACACCAGCCCCAAGCATCCAGATTATTTCCAGTCAAAGATTTTCCTATCTTTTAAGATTTGGGTTATTTTCCAGTTTTGTAATATTTCCTTCACATATCCTTATTCTATTTATTTCTGCCTGTTTTATTTCATCGTTATATTTTATTTTTTATATGAATAACTTACCTTGTAAATGATTTTGACTATAATGACTTTAAGTCATTTTCAAGTATTTCTATTTTTCATTTCACCTTGAATAAATTTATTTTCCAAATACTGATTTTGTTCTCTACTTATTTTCCACAAGTGTTTGAGATTTTAGTCTGCAGACTCATTGTAAATGACAATCTCTTAGTTTAATTTTTCATGTTTACCTCAGCCTATGAGTCTCTCTCTTTGTCCAGATATTTTGTCCTATCACCTTGCAGAGCTCTCAGGTTCCTAGTCTAGGTCTTACCCAAATGACTTGGGACAGTGTTCCTCACATGACCTGTGATGATGAAGCATTTCTTTCCCTAGTCCTTCAAAGTCTAAAGGTGTTGTAAAATTTAGTGAAAAATACATTGCTGGAAAGACCATCACCATCATTACCAAGTCATGTACCAGCGACTGGGTATAAACTAGGGTCTCACGGCACACTTTGGCTTGTGGCTTTTGACCAAATGACCTTGAGGATTTTACAGATCCAATCATGGACCTAGCTGCTGTTACGGTCTAGGAGAGTGTGTGTACTTCCATCTACTTTTCTTGGCAATCAGCGTTTGGAAACCACAGCCCCTGGAGCAGACATGGCATTTCTTTTTCAGCTTTCTTTTATAGGAAGAGACATCTTATCTGAGTTCTTAATTTTAAAAAGTGAAACTGATTTGGTTCTCATCCTTACTTGAGAAACTTCATAGAAGTCAAACTTCGTACCCACAGACTGGGGCATTTATCCCTGCTCATTCTCTGTGCTTCTTTTTGGGTTCTGTCTGTGGACATGAGGATGGTGTTCAGAGGAACAGTTATATTTTTTCAATTTCCTTTTTAATTGTGCATGCTGTAGTAGATAAGAAACAGTTGCTTTTGAAAACCATTTTTGTTTTTGCTCTATAACTGAACCCCAGCTATATATCCACTCTCCTATTCAGGAATAATTTCTTCAGGGAAATCTACCTCCTGTCCCAGATTTGGGTAGGGGCAGTGATTAATTTATGGTTGATCATGTGATACACTCTAGCTAATGAGATGGGAAGAGAGATCTGGAGAAGGTCTTTAAGAAAAGTTTCATCTCTCCTAAAGAGAATCAAAAGCACAAATAGTTTTATTTTCTATTTAAGCACGTTGATGTGATGGGAGGTATAGAAGACACTATCTTATATACATGAGAGTCAACCTGAAGTCCATGATCAGGTATAAAGAATTTGCTTATTGTCTGAGCTGATTAAAGCTGAGATTTTTCATTCCTGGCAGCCGAAGACATCCTGACTCATACGTCTGTTGTTATAGTATGTCTGGGACAGGGTGATGGTGTGACCCATATACCATGTTAGTTTTAAAATCATTCTCATTGATAAGCAATGGAGTTCTTGGCTTTCCCCAATCAATAGAAATTGACTAGAGGCCAGACAAGATATTCAGGCAAGGCTATGTTGGAGTCCCTCCTGCAGCAGAGGGGAGCAAGAGCAAACAACATTTTCCCTTGCTTGCTCACTCCTTGAGAGAAGGGCAAGTTTGTTCCTTATATGGAGTGAGAGGTGTGTCTGGGATCAGTTTGGAGGAGTGTTGTAGGTGGTTTGTGCATCCTTTTGGGGGTACTGAGTGCAGAAGGCACACTCAGTACCCTGTTTTTGCTCCCAATACCCAGCATTTTGCTCTGAGCTCTTCAGATGTGGCAGTTGGTTTTTCCGCTTTGTCTTTTGTATCTTTTTGTTCTAATTTGCCCCAACCATGCATGTATACAGCTATTTTTAGTCCCATATAGTTTCTTTGTATGTTGTTGCTCAGGGAGAGGTATATCCAGGTGCAAGCCCTGGAGCACTGTAGGAGCAAAGGGCCCCAGGTTCCAGCCTGTCTCATGATGACGTGTGTAACTTTCAGGATAATTCATGGTGATACTTCCAAAGTATAGGAAATATCTCCCAATAAGCTTTTAAAATGTTCACAAATACTTTAGGGGGATTACTTAATGAACTGATGAGAACATGTTCAAGTTAGCACAATGATTTTGATTGGTAAATGAAAATTTCTGAAGGAACTTCCATTCTAGCCAATATTTATTTACCGTTTGTTAAATACCAAACTCCACAATAGGAGCCATGAGGGTTATTAAAGAAGGTAATGCTGGGGCCTTTTCCTTTAACAAATTCAATGAGGGAATGTGCTTGATCAGCCATTCAGTTGTGTCCAACTCTTTACAGCCCCTTGGACTGTAGCCCACCAGGCTCCTCTGTCCATGGGATTTTGCAGGCAGGAATACCTGAGCAGGTTGCCACTTCCTACCCCAGCAGATCTTCCTAACCAAGGGATCGAACTTGCATCCCTTCGGTCTCCTACATTGGCAGGCAGATTCTTAACCGCTGAACTACCAGGGAAGCCCAAGACTTATAATAAACAATAAACAGTAAAATGACCTGAACCCATGAGGAAGACATACAGCAACTATGTAAGGGGTCAGAAAAAAGAATAAACATAGTATCGTGAACATTATCAAAGGATGTTTGTTTACACTGATTGCTTGGTTACCAGATTCTCTACTGATCAAGGTTAACCCCCTCCCCACCCCTGCCCATACTTGAATGGTTATAAATGCTAAACTTAGGTAAAGCAGTGTTGAGAAATATCTCTATGTCATTAAATCAACTGCAGAAGATTTTCCAACTAAACTTCAAGCCTCTAGTTAGCATACCTTTGAATGCAAGTGAGGCAGTTATCAAATTTGAAGAAATATTCCTTAAGGTGGTGTGTTCATTAAATGTGTAACTTTGTCAGAGTGCCACCGCATTACGGATTTTTTTTACAGCCAAGTGGTGAGAAAAGTACCTTTGGAATAGTTACTCGCTGACAACATAGAAAGTGAAAATTGCGCGTACTCTCAAATCTTTACACATTTCCCTGACTGATCATTGGTTCCTTGGAACATTGGAGATTTGTGTGAAGCATGCCTTCAGGCAACATATGTTATAAGTTAACAGGAAAATGTGTACCAGAAATCAAACATAAAATTCTGTTCGATCACTCTGGTGCACCTGCTTATCCAACTGGACTTAGTGGTTTCTTTACGGCTGAAGATGGACCAACCCCAAAATGTTTATGTGGAGAAGAAATACCTGTAGAGCTGATCTGTCCTATGGTTGCTTGTGAAAATAAATGTCTACAAAATTTTTTACACTATTTATAGAATCGTTTGATACTTTTTTATTTAGAAAATGATTATTATTTAAAAACTAAAGTAGACAAAATAAATAGAAAGTTACACAAGGGATAAATGTCCATCTAATATATAGGCAGAAATGTATTTTAGTCAATATCTTTGGAAATCGAAGAGATTTCTGAGTGGGAACCAACAGCCACTTGATTTTCAGCAGCTTTTGCTCTTTCTGAAAACTGACAATAGGCAAAGCATCCTACTGAAGATCTGTGCCTCTGTGCCGTGGAAGCCAAGCTGTCAGTTACCGCTCTAATCAATTAGGTTTGTTTGTTCAGCAAACCCAACACGTGCCTTCAGCCCTATCAACGCAGATGCCAAGACTGGAAGCAACTGGACAGGAGAGCAAATAAGGAAAATCAAGTCTGAAAGCCCGCCCAGGCCAAGATATAGAGACAGTGATTCTTTAGAGAATCGATCACCTGGTGGGAGTGGCAAATTGCATCGTCATTGTCAAAGTGTGATTCATTTGAGTACATATTTTAAAATTTAAATTGAACTCACTCTGTATTACAGGAATTTACATTTCAATATCTGTCCTTGAAAAATACATTTACACAAAAGCATGTACAAGAGATTCATTATAAAAAAACAAAACAAAAAAAATGGGTAGTGACTTAAGCATTCATCAATACAAGGATGGTTAAATAACAGGTAGATGTAATCAAGTGAATCAGCATTTGTCAACACGGGGTCTTCTTTAAGACACAAGGCTGACTGGACAAATAAAAATTGCCTTAGGAGTAATATACACAGTTGAACACTCTGTATGTTAAATCCATCATTCATTAAGCAATAGGATTTATTTTCCAGGAGTGCATTATTTTTCTATATGCAAAGCAAGGAAGAAGATTTGGAAGTTGACATCCCAAACTGGTTAACAGTAACTGCTTTTGTGGAGGTAAGAGGGGACAAGAACTGAAAATAGAAGTGTTTTAAAGGGAGCACTGTACCTTTATGTGTAAGGTTTTAACTACATATATCCTTCACTTTTTACATATATTATGCATATGGTTTATAAAGTTAAAATAGATAAACAGAAAGCAAAGAAGTTCTATGGACTTGAAGTTTAAACCTATTCTATGTATAAGTAAGATTTGTTCAACATTTTTTTGAGATTTCTCTTTCTTGAGGTGATATCATGATTCTGAGCACTGAGGAGTCTTAGAAAGAGGAAACAGAGATACTACAATGAAAGCTTCTTCCCATCCCTCTTTTTATGCTGATAGAGGGGAAAAATCAAACTACTCTGCCGAAATTAGGGTGGTCACATTGATCTCTGCTTCCTCAGTACCTTTTGGCTTTGAACCACCTCCAAGTTGTATCACATAACTCTTCAGCATTCTTCTCAGCCCCCCTAAGTCAACGATGGATTCTTGAAGCATCCATCAGTGTATTGAGATGAAACAGGCATGACACACTGGCCAAACTGGCAGACAGTGACAGGGGGTGTTGGCTAGAGCAGAGTCTTTGAACTGAACTAGGAATTTTCCAGTCTCTCCCGTGGGAAATCTTGCCAGTGGATTACAGATGACAACTGGCCCAAGTAAAAGATGGGATGGTCTGGAGTTATTGAGAAGAGGGTATCTCTTTCCCTTCCAGTTGCTTAAATTATTGGTGGCTATGTTGCTACTGTAAGAGGGTGCTTGAAAATGGATCCAGAAATGATAGAAAGAGTAAGACATGGTAAAGAAGAAAACAGATTCTTAATAGCACTGGTTTGCTATTCTAGATCCAACCTTATTTTAGTGTAGTAACACTCATGAACTTTTAAATTATTTTATTGTTCAGTCACTAAATCTTGTCTGACTCTTTGCAACCCCATAGAGGGCAGCATGCCACCCTCCCCTGTCTTTCACTATCTCCTGGAGTTTACCCAAATTCACACCTTATTCTTGCTGCTGTTGCTGTTGTTGCTGATATTGATTGATATGTTATCAAGGTTCTACCAGAGAAACATAACCACAGGATACAGTACTGATATATATGCAGATACAAATGGGTTTATTGCAAAGAATTAGCTTATGTGATTTTGAGGTCTGACAAGTCCACAATCTGTAGAGTTGGCCAGCAGGCTCGAAACTTGTAAGCTAGAACTAACACTTTCTTTTCCCTCACATTCTTCTTCCTCAGGGAAACCTCAGTGTTTCTAGTATGAACTTTCAGCTGATCAGGTGAGGCCCATTCAGATTGTCAAGGTCAACTGATTATAGGCTGTTTAACCATATCTACCAAATACTTCACAGAAACACCTAGATTAATGTCATTCAAAGAGCTGACTCATTGGAAAAGACCCTAATGCTGAGAAAGATGGAAAGCAGGAGGAGAAGGGGACAACAGAGGATGAGCTGGTTGGATGTCATCACTGACTCAATGGGCATGAGTTTGAGCAAACTCCAAGAGATAGTGAAGGACAGGGAAGACTGGTGTGCTGCAGTTCTTGGGGTCGCAAAGAGTCCCATACAACTTAGCAACTAAACAACAATAGTGACCTATTTGTTCAAGTTGATACATGAAACTGGGGACTCTGCCATCACATCTGGGGGCTCCCTTGGGAAAGCAGTCTCCATGGGAAGTCTTATCTATCTTGTATCCCTAAGTACCTTGGCAACCGTTTTCCTCCAAATGGTCCAGACAAACCCAGGTAACATCTCAAGGTAGTCACAAGCTGGCATCTGCCAGAGGGTTCCTGAGCGGCTGCCTACTGATCCCTAACTCAGAAGAAGCTGAGATTTGGTGCCAGGTCTCTGAACATCCCATGGTAGTCCTAGCTGGCTGCCATGTGAGTTCTGATCTACCCTCAGTGAGTAGAGATGCTCTTCGGCCTTCCCAGCTTTGGACTCCTCAGCCTCATTCAAAAAGTGCTTCTAAAACAAAAATCAGAATTTCTTAGAAAGCCTGCCAGGATGGAATCCTGAAAGCTGCCTTTAAAGACATCAGGCTATAAACCCAGGTTCGTGTGGGGATGAGTGAGAGCATCTAGGGCCATTCCTTAAATGGAGCTGAGAGCAGATGCTCTTCAAACCAGGCACCTGATAAACTGCTGAGTAATGAGAGGTCCCTGTCGCCAGAGAGCTCTCTGCCCTTCACAGTGGCAGGGGTACCACTGTGTTGCTTTGGGGGACCCTCTCCCCAGTGTTGGGGAACCAAGAAAAGAATGTGCCCAGCAGAGGCAGGGTTGAGCATCTTCATTTGCAATACCTTTACACTAGTATTATTATCACTGATTTAGATGTTATTGCATCTTCCCCAATAGATTGTGATCACCTTGAGTAGAAGCTTTTGTAAACCTTCTGTCATACCTGGAATGGTGTTTTACCACTGCAGGAACTCTATTGACATTTGAAGAAGGATAAAAAGAGGCAAGGAAAGAAAGGAGAGAGAGAAGGAGGGAAGAATCAGTTACTATTCCCTGAACCAGGGGACCCTGAAATCTGGGCTCTGAGGAGGTCAGAGAGGCAAAAGTGTTAGACTGTCTTTGAGTCTCAACATCCAGGAGTTTTTTTCCTCTATTACTGAGTCAAAATGTTGCCACAGGGCTACAAGATGACTAGAATCGTCCAAAATGAACTGAACATAAAACTAGACCAGTGAGTGTACAGTCAATCTGGTTATTGTGGTCTTTTGGGTTTTCATCACAGGGGTCAGAGATAACCCGGTAACACTGACTGTGATGGGTAAAGAGGAGGGGTGTACAGAGAAAATGATGGAAGAGGGGATATCCTGGTTACTGGCCCCAGTTCTGCACCATTGATTCTCAAGCAAATCTTTCTCTCCGTGCCTGGAGTCCCATCTTCAAAATGAAGGGGATGAAGAAAATCAGTGGCACTCAAGCTTTATTTTTAAACTGTGAAATCTTACAAGGAATCCAAATATATAAAAGCAGAGCACTAGAACATAATTGGTATATACATATTATATATTTAAACGTACAACACTTACTTATACAGATAATAATATGGCTACATATAAACCCCCTTTTAAAATTTGGGGTAATGAAAGAAAGGGGTAGCTTTATATCTACGCTAATCATCTGATTTGTTTTAAATCTTTGTTTTCATGGCAAAACAAGTAAATTCGCACAGACAAGCACTTGCAAGTGGTAAATGCTCATTTTTCAGTCGTAGAATCTTCAGTTTCATTGAAATGGCAAGTTGAGCATTATTCCAAGGTCTTCAGAGAACTGAGTTAGCCTGGCAACACAATTTAACATCTATGAGGTCACCAGCAGGATAAGATACATTTTATTAACTCATAAGTAGCTAAATGTTTAAATTCTCCACTATATGTGTGTGTGTGTGTGTGTGTGCGCGCACGCGCGCGTGTGTGTATATATATATATGTATATATATATATATATATATATGTAAATGGTTTCAGATGCTCTGAAACACCTCCAGGTAAACAATTTGAGCATCATTAGGCTGGAAGGTCTCAAAAGGTCCCTCTTTTTCTAAAAGGCTCTAAGTCTGAGTGTGTATTTATTGCACATATATTAGTTGCAAGTCTTGTGTGTGCTAAATTGCCTCAGTTGCATCCGACTCTTTGTGACCTTATGGACTGCAACCCACAAGGCTCCTCTGTCCTTGGGATTCTCCAGGCAAGAATACTAGAGTGGTTTGCCTGCTGTTCTCCAGGGGCTCTTCCAGACCCAGGGATCCAGAAACAGAGGTAATTGTAACCCAAACAGTTCCTTTTATATAGAACATTTTTCAGATCTTTCACTGTGAAGTGTTTTCATATATTGTTTTATTTCATCCTCCACCAAAGCTTGTGATGCACAGGTTATATATTTCCTTGTTTGACTAATGGGAAAATTGCGGCTTATAAACCTTTAAGAATTTTTCCGAGGCCAATAAGAGTCAATGCTAGGACTAAAACCTGCATCTGTCCTCTCTGGATTCCTTACTCTTAACTCATGGGCATCATTTTTGTAGTTTCTTGATCCACTGGTTTGGAGCAGAACTGGTCCCCACCACTTCTAGTCCAGGAAGCAGATGGGGTGGCTATCTTCTCCTCACCATATGAGGAGGGTGGTGAAGGGACTCTGCGGTCCCTGGCTCCCCTGCTTTGGTCCAATAATGCTTCCCTCAAACCCACCCAGGCTGCTGGCATGGCTGCCAGGTTTCCTCCGCAGGGAGAAAGAAAGCCTCCCATTAGCAAGGGCTGCAGCTTGGAGCATCCCTGGGACGGGAAGCATCTGTTGCTGCTCCCATTGTTCCAGCTGAGAGCATGCTAATTGTCCTCTCCAAAGTTGGACCGCAGTCTCTTGCCAGAGGGAAATTAGGGACCCGTTTTCAGAAGGCTCACTGTCCTTTCCGCAGCTGTCAGCTGAAAGGCCCCAGGAGGAATAGGCTGATTCGGAGTGGGGGGAGGAGAGAGGGCCACCTTGCATCCTGATCTGTACAGAGAAGGAAAGTTAGCACAGCCCTGAGAAATTAAGGCACTCACCAGACACAGGCAGGCTGTCGACCACCGTTCTTGATCATTACACTTGACTCCCTGGCTTGAGTGACGGCTTTGGTCCCTGCGTGCTGCCATGTCCGAGTCTTTGTGACCCCATGGACTGCAATGTGACAAGATCCTCTGTCTGTGGGATTAGCTAGGCAAGACTCCTGGACGGGATTGCCATTTCCTCCTCCAGGGGAATCTTCCTGACACAAAGATGGAACCTACGTCTCCAGTATGGCAGGAGGATTCTTTACTGTTGAGTCACCGGGGAAGCCCCATGGCTGTTGGGTAATTAAGGAGCCCCAATGGAGACAGCAGGATGGAGTACCAAGTAGAACAGGCTTGCAGGTCAACCTAAGCAGGTTTCAAATCCCAGCTTGGCTATTCATTAACTATGACCTTGAGAAATCACTGTCACTTATCTACCTTCCAAGGCAACTGAGAGGAGTAGAGAAGCCAATAAATAATTATAAAATATCTAGCAGAAGTTTGGCATGTAGCTTGTGCCCAATAAATATGATTCATTATCATTATTATTACTGTTGTAATTATAGCTCTAAGTATTTAATCTCATGTGTGGAGATAGTCGACATATACAGGGTCTCCTAAGTGAGTAAAGTGAGTAGAAAGAAACAAAATAGTAGCATCATTAATATATATTCAAAAACACTTTGTATAAATTTTTATACAAGTTTTAAAGATGACACTCCAATTACAGTTCTTACAAAATAATGGCTATAGTCCCTGTATTGTACAATATTTCCCTGTAGCCTGTCTTACACCCCAGTATGGGAAATGAGTCTAAACATCCTGAAATATAGGTACCATCTATACTAGCAAACAAAACTCTGTAATAAAACACAACTTTTCAAGCAAAAATAACTGTTTTAAAAATCATCTACTATGTCCTAGGTATGTGCTGGCTGTTAAGCCAACAAAACGGCTTGGCCCTACTGGGAAGTCTTACAGAATGGGTGTTCTAAATTGGTGCAGCAGTCAATGTTGACAGAAGTTGTTGGAAGCTTTGGCAAACTGCTGGAAGGCTCTGAACCTTGGGCCATACTATGGGTTATTTTATCTGCACAGGAGTCTAGGTCTCAGAACCATATAACAGCACAACAGGCAAAACACAGGCCTGGGAATGAGTCTTACCCACTCCTGTCCTGTTTCAATACTTCCTGGTTGTGGGACTTAGCAAATCCCTTCTCCTTTCTTGCCCCCACTTAGCTATACTGTAAGGATGACCACTGCCGACTCACTTACAATGAGAGGTTCAAGGACCAACAGAACAACCTAACCACCCTGTGAATGTCTTTGGATTCTTCTCTAAAACACCTTGGGTATAATGCATTTCCCCAACACAAAGATTCATATTTTGAATTTATAGAATTTGTGAGTTTCGTTCCTACACATGCACACACACACATACACACACACACACACACACACACACTATCCTTAAAGAACATATAATGTCCTGAGTCAAACACGCTCATCACAATCATGTCCTTCCATCTAAGACAGAGAAAGGAGATATACCCATGTTGTCTCTATGGGATCCTTTCTGATCTGACTCCCAAATATCCCAGGATCAGGATCAAAGGAGGTATTTACCATATAAGGGTTAATTCACTGTATCTACAAATTTATTGATGTCTAATCACATTGTGACAGCCATCCTGGGGGGCCTTTCTTGTTCTTCTGTGCTGCTTCACTGAGGGTCAGAGGAGAACATGAGGCCCCAAGAGAAGGAGCAATAGCTCCTTAACACATATTTGTCATACTAGGAACTGTATTTGGTGCTAGTAACAGAGTGGAGTGCAAGATAGAAGAATGTCGTTTTGTACATCTTCTTACAGTTTAGGGTCTAGAAAAGAGGTATCACTGAAATGATACTGCAAGTGTATCATTTCAGACTATGGCTAGGACTCTGAAGTTAAAGCACAGGGTTTAAAAAAAAAAAAAAAGCACAGAGAGATTGGAAGGGGCCTCGTAAGTAGCAACAAAAGGGGTTAAATTAAAAAAAAAAAAAGAAAAGAAACCACTGTTTAACCACAGTCAATGAAATTAGATAAAATTATCTGCTAGTCTTTATGAAAAGATCTAATGCTGCCCTTTACAATAAAGGCTCTATATGACTTGCAAGATACAGTAAAATTAATTTTATATTGGGCTGCCAGGCGCTGTTAGGAGAGCGTGTTTATGTAAGCAGTCCCAGAGCTGAAACATTCAGTTGTAAAGGCCAAGTCTCAGGAGTGGCTTAGTGGGGGAAAATCCAAGGGCTGGCATTCCCCTGGGGCAAAGTCTCAGCTAGCTTTATGGCTGGACACCCTGTTGGGTGTTTTTCCTTAAATAGCCCCTTCTGACAACACCTGGCAGAACCTCGAAGGAGAACTGGGATGATCCGTCTCTGGATTTTTGCTCGGCAGCAAACTGGAAGGGAATTGGAAATGACTGTCTTTTCTTAAAAACTAGGTGAGGATAGTTCCTGTATATAGAGACACAGATTGGACTTTCTCCAGTTTCTGAATAAGAAGAGTCAGGCTCACTGCAGAGAAGAAGAAAATGGACTCAAGTAGGCTTGATTGGAAGAAAGTGAGACATTGTTTGAAGTCAGGATTCCCTGTGCGGCCAAAGTGATGTGGACTTATAAGGAATCTACTTTTCAACCCTGGCTGCGTTTGCCTACGTCTTTTGCTTCCACATGTGATCGTGAAATTTCACCAACAGAATAGGACCAGAGGAAGGGGCTGCTTCCAGGACAACTGCGGCCAGTGCCCCGTCCCCACGGCGAGCCACTGCCAACCCATGCTCCACGGGAGACCCTCTAACACTAGCAGATGTAGTTGCGGTTTTACCTTGTCTCCACCATAAAAGGGCACTAAAAAGAATTGCCTGAGACAGAGGAAAGCACAGGAAGGAAACGGAAAATGACGACATTAGATGTAGTTAGAAGACAGCTAATCAAGCTATGACAAGACTGCCACCATGCCTGGGACTATACACTTGCCACCAGAGGGGTCTCCGGGAGGTGACACGGGGGAAAGCTTCCATGTTCAAGGAAGTTTGGGAGAGATTTTTCAGACGTTGTAAGTACAAAGTGTAAAATGTTGATCTTAACTTAGAAGGTATGTGTATTCATCAAGTTATAGAAAAAGTTATCATGCAAAGAAGGCAAGCACTGTTTAAATTACTGTTAATATGATTTTAGAAATTAATAAAATGATTTCATTGCCAAAAAGAAAGAATAGGGCCAGAAACCCTGAGTAACTCTTTCAGACCAACAAACTGGAGAAGCCACAGTGCCGGCACCATTCCCCTTTTCCCTTCCACCAGTTTTCTGCAGAAGAGGGCAGTCACCTAGACACCACATCACGGATGGCAGAGCCACAGTGTGGAAGGAGCCTGGGTCCTTGAGTCACTACTCGAAGGTGAGCTAACTACCAGTTAGGAAGATCCATTCTACACATTAGGAGAGTGAGAAATTAACTTCCATTTTGTTGAAGCTGTTATACTAGGAAATTGTTTATAGCAGCTATTATCCAAGTAGAGTGACATTCAGCCCTAGAGATTGATGTGTGTGTGTGTGTGTGTGCATGCATGTGTGTGTGTGTGTGTTCTGTCATGTACAACTGTTTGTGACCCCATGGGCCCACCAGATTCTTCTGTCCATGGAATTCTCTAGGCAAGAATACTGGAGTGGTTTGCCATTTCCTACTCCAGGGGATCTTCCTGACCAGGGATCAAGTCCCAGTCTCTGTGTCTCCTGCATTGGCAGGTGGATTCTTTACCACTACTGCCACCTGAGAAGCCCAGTAGAGTGGCATTCAACCCCAGGACTGGGTTTAGTATATTTGTTTAGGGTTATTAATATAAGGAAATATGTTGCTGCTATCCCTACTATGCCCATTGGGAAAACTTGTTCATTGATTATAACACTTTTATCTGTCTTCATGTGGTCTCAGAAACCTTCTTAACATTGTGGTTATTACAGATTATTGAAATTGGCACTTTAGAAAAAACATCTATTTGCTATTCCAGCATGACAATCACCTTCTTCAAATAAGGATTTAATATCTCTCATTTATCACATGGCCAGCACATAGCAGCAGCTCAAAAATATTTGCTGAATGTATGAAAAGGGGTAAATGCTGTACAAAGAAGATCTATTCTATATTTACAACCTTCTTTAGGCCAGAGAGCTACCACAAAAGGGGAGGCCATAGAGACAATTATTAGGATAATTAAATTTCAGGTATTAAGGGTCCTGGTAGACTTGGAGTAGCCATCCTAGGGTGGAAGGTCAGTATTCATTGATGATCTTATTGATAATCTCTCACCTCTGTATCTTACCTTGCTTTCATAGAAAAAGCAATTCAGATCGTTCAGATCCACTTGGAGATCCAGTGTCAGGAGAGGTAAAGGGGAAAAATCCACACTATTGTTTAGATGGTGTTTTGAATATCATAGCCAGACAGACGTTAACCTAGAGAATCTGTCGATAATCATTGTGAGCAGCAGTGAGTATGGCCATCCCTTTCCTCGGCAGCACCAGCTCTAGTAGCAGGACTCCTGTGTCCATAATTTCATTTGGTCATTGTTTGAAGCAAAGAAAACAGAGGAGTCTACCCATTTCACAGATAGAGAGAATCCTAGAGGGCATATGACTTGACAACATCATGAACTATTAAAGACAAGCTCAGGTCCAGAATCCAGGACTCAACATTTCATCTATCCATTTGTACAGCAGTCATTCAGCTGATAATCACAAAGTACTGAATACTTGTCAAGCACGAGCTGCCCCTGAGTCTTGCTGACCACATCTTCACATCATTTTTTGCACAGCACAGACTCATGTGTCCTTCTCATTCGTGGTATTTTCTTAAAGTGTAGCCCTTTCTCTTCTACATTATCAGACTTAAAGCCAAAGTGGCGGGAGGAGTGCTCCCTCTCTTGGAAACTTGCACAGTCTGGAGTTTGCCTGAAGTAATGGAGAGATGGTCTAGAGTCTCTGTGGTTCCTAGGGGCTTGAAAGCATTCCTTTGGTGCCTTAGCTGGGGCTTCAGACCTACAACCTAAGAAATGTAGCTTTCTGCTCAGAACCTGGGTCCATGAATACCACAATCCAGCTTTGCTGGCTCTCAGCCATCAGAGCATCTGAGATGGACATGGAAGCAATCTGTTCGGTCACTTCCACAGACACCAGGACACTCAGTTGCAGATGCCAGCTTCCAGCCCAGGGTGCTCCCATCAGAGCAAGAGGGCTCTTCCCAAGGCCTACAGTGGGGGCCAAAGATCACTGCATGCATGCATGCTAAGTCACTTCAGTCGTATCCGACTCCGTGCGACCCCGTGGACAGCAGCTCACCAGGCTCCTCTGTCCACAGAATTCTCCAGGCAAGAGTACTGGAGTAGGTTGCCATTTAGTGGACCAATTCCTTCAACAGTTGATAGACCAGCATAAATATAAATTCATTGCTTATCTTTGGAAGGAAGTAAGAATTCCCCTGGAAGGAGCATGCATTTGTATGTGTTAAATTGCTTCAGTTGTGTCCGACTGTTTGCAACCCCATGGACTGTAGCCCACAAGGTTCCTCTATCTGTGGGATATTCCAGGCAAGAATACTGGAGTGGGTTGCTATGCCCTCCTCAGGGGATCTTCTCAACCCGGAAATGGAACCCATGCCTCTTACATCTCTTCCATCGACACACACGTTCTCTACCACTAGCGCTACCTGCTGCTTTCCTGGTGGCTCAGAAGGCAAAGAATCAGCTTGCAATGGGACAGACCCAGGTTCAGTCCCTAGGTGGGGAAGACCTCCTAGAGAAGGGGGTGGCACCTTGCTCCAGTATTCTTGAATTACATGGACAGAGGAGCCTGGCAAGCTACAGTCCATAGGGTTGCAAATAATTGGAAATGACTGAGCGACTAATATCTAATATCACACCAACCTGTGAAGCCCTGAAGGAGCATTAGTTCAGTTCAGCTTGTCACTCAGTCATGTCTGACTCTTTGTGACCCCATGGACTGCAGCATATCAGGCTTCCCTGTCTTTCACCATCTCCTGGAGCTTGCTCAAACTCATGTCCCTTGAGTCCGTGATGCCATCCAGCCATCTCATCCTCGGTCGTCCCCTTCTCCTGCTGCCCCCAATCCCTCTCAGCATCAGAGTCTTTTCCAATGAGTCAAATCTTCGAGTGAGGTGGCCAAAGTACTGGAGTTTCAGCTTCAGCATCATTTCTTCCAAAGAACACCCAGGACCGATCTCCTTTAGAATGGACTGGTTGGATCTCCTTGCAGTCCAAGGGACTCTCGAGAGTCTTCTCCAACACCACAGTTCAAAAGCATCAGTTCTTCAGCACTCAGCCTTCTTTATGGTCCAACTCTCTCATCCACACATGATGGATAGGTGATGGAGCATACTGATGTCATAAGGAGAAAATTGTCATATTGGAATAGGTATTAGCAATCTCAGAGCATATAAGGGTACTTTTTTTCAGGTCCTTGGAAAACTCACTGTTACAGTTCTCTGAGACTGCTTCTTCTTCACTCTCCCCTCCTTCCCACAAGGTGTTCTACACTCCATTGCTCCCTAACCCTCAAGCACACTAGTTTTATTTCTGCATTGTGTCACATCAACAATCTGAAATGCATCTTTCCTTTCTACCTGTTTCAACAAGTCCTGTAAACTCACTTGGCAGTAGAATCCCTTCTTCTCTCCCCAACTTTTCATGGTCTGGAGAGAGAGGCCCAGACCACACTATTCATCACGGCCCCCACGGTTTCACTTTATGTATACCGATACCACACTTCCTCTGAGATTATAAGCCTTGTGCAGAAGAGGCAGTTGATCTTGTACTCTTTTAGTATATAAACTGAACACTCTGTTTTTAAAAAGTTAAATGTTCTTTCTGTTATTGTTTCTTAAGCAATGGATGAGAACTTTGATCTCACATAATAGAGGCTGTATTCTAAAGAGCTAATCCATATTTGGGGTCTAAGTGGATTTGCCATCTGCTGTGAACAGTTTTAAGTAGATGAGACGGCCACATGGGGAAGACTTTGAGAGATGGGGACAACCTCCTGAGGATTCCTGCTCATAGATCTGGGGGATTAGCAGTGGTGACATCTTTGAAAATGAGGTGACCTAAGAGAAAGTCAAGGAACTCAGCTTCTTCCTCTTCTCAGTAACTTTTGGAAAATTTGTTTTTAAATTGGAGGAAAATGTGTTTTATAACATTGTGTTAGTTTATGCCACACAGCAATGCAGATTAGCCATAATTAATACAGGTCTCCTCTCCCTCTTGAGCCTCCCTTCCTCCACCCCATCCCACCCCCCTAGGTCATCACAGAGCAGCAGGCTGGGCTCCCTGGGTTATACAGCAACTTCCCATTTGTCCCGTTCTCTCTACTCTCACTGTGACCACAAGTCTGTTCTCTACGTCTGAGTCTCAGAGAAGAGATGACATGCATGTGAGACTCAGATCCAGAGGGTAGGCTTCCCAGCTGAGCATGCAGACCTGTTAGGGAGGGAACGCTGATAAAAGCAGAGGGGGACATATAGACCCACTGCCCCCACCCACTTGTGGAAGGTCCCGAATCAACTGCCCTAGTTTTCTAACCACATCCCACACCCAGCCCTCACCAAAGCTGGCCGAGAGCCAGGCAGACCTCCAACATTAAAACTGGCAAATGGGATCCAAGCCTTGATACATCCCCTCCCCACCTTTTTTCCTTGCTCAAAGAGGATTTTGGTGCCAGCACCATATGTTGAAAGGGTCCAAGCACAATCCTATTACCATTGCAGGAGGCATTAAATAATTACATTAATTTACCTAAATATGGAAAAAAAAATCTTTACAAATCAGAGACACTTGGCAAATTTTCCGGCTGCACATTTTCCTCTTGGCACGGCACACTGTCCTGTTGGGTTCCTATTGCTACTTGGAGTGTTTCCTTTAATTGTGGGGCACATGGCTTCTCTTGTTCTGTTTAATTTTCTCGAAGCTGGTTCCCTATTCTGGCTACAAACATATTATAGGGAAAAAAATGCCCACAATAGTATGGATTGTGCTGAAATGTACCCTAAGGGGGAGAACATAAAAATAGTAATTTCTCGTATATGAAACCTTCCAAAGGGGCGGTCTTTCATGAGCTTGCTTTACAAAAAGGACTGAAGGAATGGAAAGGGAGAAAAAGAAAGATGGGAGGGATTAGAAGAAGAAAGGGAAAGGGTTTCTGCCATGGAGTTGGAGGTGGCTGTCTGGGTTCTGTGAGTATTGATACCACGAATGGGACTTTTCTTTGGTGGACTTTCCATTGACACACTTCTTTGGTCTATACCTTCACTGCCAATACTTGCTGTGTCTCAACTATGTGTCTTTACTGTTTGCTGTGAAATTGGAGGACTGACATGAGGGTCATATGTATACAATCCTGCGTGCATGCATGCATGCTAAGTCACTCAGTTGTGTCTGACTCTTTGTGACCAAATGGAATGTAGCCCTCCAGGCTCCTCTGTCCATGGGATTCTCCAGGCGAGAATACTGGAGTGGGTTGCCATTCCCCTCTCCAGGAGATCTTCCCGACCCAGGGATTGAAAGTGTGTCTCACTGTGTCTCCTGCATGGGCAGGTGGGTTCTTTACCACTAGTGCTGCCTGGGAAGCCCAGCTTCCCCATAAAGCACAGGAAGAGCGAGTGACTGTCAGCCACACAACGCAACTGGAGAGGCCAAGAAAGGGGAGGTCTTGCTACCTTGCAGCTCTCTGATGCAAGAACTGCCCTGGCTTCCCTTCCCTGGAATAAGAGCTACTAGAAGCTGCTCTCAAAGGCTCTGTGAAAGACCATTTCTTCTTTTGTTTCTAGCCCATTACAGAAACTTTTTTTTCCATCACAGCACTTGGAGGTTGCAGTAAAGTCAAATGGCTGGAAAAATTTCTCAGTGCTTCCTCTTACCTTCTATCCCTGTTTCTTTATGGATGAGTAAGCAAGAGAGAGCAAGGGCCAGTCCATGGCCCACCCCTTGAGTAGCTCTAATCTAAACTGCTGGGAGATGAAATGCAGATAAAATGGCCCCTTCCAAGAGGGGTGCTCATTGACGTTGGGATTAGGCTATCCTATCTTTTTAAGAGCAGAGATACAAAAAAAGAGCAGCTGGATGCCCAGAATTGAGCCTCCTCCCAACCCCCCGAGTTTACAGAGGGTCCACTTAGCCTGAAAAGAGTGCCAGCTCCCACCAGTCCTTGAGAGCTTGGGGGAAGCTGGTCTTCAGACATGGCCAGGGTAGCTATAGCGGGCAAAGCACTATTTTTAAAGGTAATATGTGTGCTTTTTAAAAAGATATTCATATGTGGTTAAGACAATAGCAAAAAGATGTCAGAGGAAGCAAAGAACGGTGATTTTTTAAGGTTCTGACTTCTCCACCCAAAAATGGTGCCAGTCCCACCTCACAAAACATTTACTATTCTGAAGTCAGGGTCTGGCGAGGCCTCTGCCTCTAGACATTATAAAAGATGCACTTTTCCTAACTTCATCACACTCCTGCTCACGTCCAGCCTGTTCCATACACAACTTCTCTCTTCCCTGCTGTTAATTCCAGGTGTTAGGCTTATGCCATTTCCTTGATGATCTGGCAGCATCCGCCTCATCGCCTGTGAGATGTTTAGAAATGCAGAATCTCAGGCCCTGCCATGCCCCCAGCTGACCTGATTCCACATGTGAACAGCATCCTTGAGCGGTTTCCATCCACATGCTGCTCACGGAAGCCGTGATGCTGACACGTGACATGCATTCAGCCCCACTTTCTGCACGAGGGAGGTGGTACAGACAGGACAACTTCAGGGAGCTGGAGGACAGGAAACCAATAAGGTAAAGTGAAGGGCTAGTGAAAATCAGAAAGTTATTACTACTCCTAGACCCGAAGGGACAAAAAGAAGCCCCAGCCTCCCAGAAGCTGTAGGAGAGAGCCCTGACAGGGGCTAGGGTGGTTTATTTTATTTTTTTCCAAATTAATTTACTTATTTACTGGCTGCCCTGGGTCTTCATCGCTGTGTGGGTTTTCTCTAGTTGCAATGTGTGGGCTTCTCATTGAGGGGGCTTCTCTTGTTGTGAGTTTCCAGTTCTAGAGTTCGGGCTCGGTAGCTGTGACACATGAGTTTGGTTACTCTGCACTATGTGGGATTTTCCGGGACCAGGGATCAAACCAGTGTCCCTTGCATTGCAGCAGGGTGGATTCCCAAAGTCCCAGGGCTAGGATGTGTTATGAAGCCTTCAATAGAGGAAGAAGGGGACAAACATCCTTTTGATCCTAGTGAAATAAATACCCCAACCTCTCTCTTCTCTCTGCCTCCCTCTGATGTCAGTGTTTTTATTAGGGGTTGAATTGTGTTCCCTGAAAGATATGTTGATGTCTTAACTTCCAATACACCAGAATGTGACCTTGACCTTTCTGGAAATAAGATCATAGCAGATGTAATTAGTTAAGATAAAGGTGTACTGGGGCAGGGTAGGCCCTTCATCCAATATGACTGGTGTCCATATAAAAACAGAAGGGATGTCGAGACAGAGGGACATAGAAAGGAAATGGCCATGTGATGATGGAGACAGAGATTGCAATAACGTATCTTTAAGCCAAAGGTTGCTGGCAAGCACCAGGCGCTGGAAGAGGCAGGGAAGAATTCTTCGCTGGAGGTTTCAGAGGCCATGTGGCTCAATGGTAAAGAATCTACCTTCAGTACAGGAAATGCAGGAGACACAAGTTTGATCCCAGGGTTGGGAATATCCCCTGGAGAAAGAAATGGCAACCCAGTCCAGTTTTCTTGCTTGGAGAATCCCGTGGACAGAGGAGCCTCATGGGCTATAGTCCATGGGGTCACAAAAGTGTTGGACACAACTTAGCAACTAAACAATAAGAAAAGCCCTGCGGCCACCTTGATTTTGGGCTTCCAGACTCCAGAACTGTGCCACAATAAATTTGTCTTGTTTTCAGCCACTCAGTTCATGGTACTGTGTCAGTGTAGCCCTAAGAAAGGGATATAGTCTTCAAAGGTAAGGCAGAGAACAAAGGAACCACTTAATGGGAAGGTGGAAAAAAGTAGAGAATGAGTCTGGAGGAACAAACAGTGAGTGTACAACAGAGAGGGGCTATCCAAATACCTGATAGAAAGCTTTCAAGTCAAAAGAAGAAAACAGAAAACAGTTTCCTTTTGCAAGTGCTACCAAACCCTCTGCTGCTGGTTCCTTCCCTGGCTGCTTGAAAGAAACCTGCCTGCAATATGTGAGCCTGCAGCCAGCACACAGATGGGACAGGATATTGACAGAGAGACAGTGTGTGATGGCTTAATTTAAGCTCTTGATCCTCTCTCCTTTGTGATCTGATCTATTCTTTCTAAAGACCTAGATGTGAGAGAATGGTTTTATGAGTCTGATAAATGTAAGCATCCACATCAAGTCCTTCTATTTTTTTTTTTTTAATATGTATTTATTTGGCTGCTCTGGGTCTCAGTTGCAGCACTTGGGGTCTTCCATCTTTATTGTGACATGAAAGATCTTTAGTTGCAGCGTGCAAGCTCTTAGTTGTGGTATGTGGGATCTAGTTCCCTGACCAGGGATTGAACCTGGGCCCCCTGCTTTGGGAGCTGAGAATCTTATTCACCAAATCCCCAGTGACTGAGGGAAAGAAAGTTTTCCTTCCAGGCAGGAAACTTTTTAGGACCCAGTCCATATAAAAAGAAACTTTTTATAAAATCAAATACATAGTTTCGTACAGAACATTTTTTCTTAATGGAAATTCAGAACCAGCCTAGATATTCAAAATCAGGGGATGAGTCAAATGAATTTTCTGCATCCATCCAGTGAAATTCTATTTAGGCAAAAATTATGACATAAATGATGGTTTTCTAAATGTCCTCCTTAGGATCCCAAGATTTTTCTCAAAACCCCTCATGGATGAAAGGGTGTGAATAAACACATGAAACTATGAATATCCTAAGACTGATTTAACAAGAGAATTTTATTTTGACCTATATTTATCCATTTGGCCTCCAGATAGGATTTCCTTCAAATGAAGAGTTCCAGGCCACACTCATTCGGTTGAAAATATGCATTGTTTGCTTTTTATGCACTCGGATTGGCGCTGGGAGAGTAATAGGGTGAAGAGTTCAGGTTTGATGAGGAGCAGATCTTAGAATGACTGTGGCAGGCTGATGACTCAATCAGTCCGTTCAGTGACTCAGTTGCGTCCAGCTCTTTGTGACTCCATGGACTGTGGCACACCAGGCTCCCCGGCCCTTCACCAACTGCTGGAGCTTGCTCAAACTCATGTCCACAGTGTCGGTAATATCCAACCATCTCATCCTCTGTCGTCCCCTTCTCCTCCTGCCATCAATCTTTCCCAGCATCAGGGTCTTTTCCAATGAGTCAGTTCTGTATATCAGGTGGCCAAAGTTTTGGCACTTTAGATTCAACATCAGTCCTTTCAATGAATATTCAGGACTGACTTCCTTTAGGACTGACTTGTTAGATCTCCTTGCAGTCCAAGGGACTCTCAAGAGTCTTCTCCAATAAAACAGAAGTTCATGTAAAACTGACTCAGAGCTCAGATGACTCAGAGCTCATGTAAAACTGATCCATGTGGATGACGAGACCAAGTGCAGAGAGGAAAGAACTTAGCCTGGGAGCAGGGTGAGCTGGTCCCATCCTGTCACCAGGAGGTAATATGCTTGAGTAGGTCCCCTTTGGGCAGTGGTTTCCTTGTCCTTAAAGGTCAAGAGCTCCAGCTGGATGATATCATGTCTTTATGAACATTTCAATGTTCTTTAATACTATAGAGAAACTTAGGTGATGTCAAAAAGAAATTTCCCCAAATATCATTATATCCAGTTGCATATTCATTCCTAACTTCAACTTTTCTCATGTATTTTCAGCTCTTTTCCTACACATGAACCAGATATGTGGATAGAAATAGTTTCTGACAGATACAACATTCTGTTTAATCTCCATATATGTTTGTATCTCTATACATCTGTATCTATCTCCATATCATCTATATATAAAGATTTTGAGAGATTTATTGTTCAAGCTGGATTTAGAAATGGCAGAGGAACCAGAGATCAAATTGCCAACCTCTGTTGGATCATTGAAAAAGCGAGAGAGTTCCAGAAAAACATCTACTTGTGCTTTATTGACTATGACAAAGTCTTTGACTGTGTGGATCACAACAAACTGTGGAAAATTTTGAAAGAACTGGGAATACCAGGCCACCTGACCTGCCTTCTAAGAAATCTGTATGTAGGTCAAGAAGCAACAGTTAGAACTGGACATGGAACAACAGACTGGTTCCAAATCAGGAAAGGAGTATGCCAAGGCTGTACATTGTCACCCTGCTTATTTAATTTACATGCAGAGTACATTATGCAAAATGCTGGGTTGAATGAGGCATAAGCTGGAATCAAGATTGCTGAGAGAAATATCAATAACCTCAGATATGCAGATGACACCACCCTTATGGCAGAAAGTGAAGAAGAACTAAAGAGCCTCTTGAAAGTGAAAGAGGAGAGTGAAAAAGTTGGCTTAAAGCTCAGCATTCAGAAAACAAAGATCATGGTATCTGGTCACATCACTTCATGGCAAATTGATGGGGAAACAGTGGAAATGGTGAGAGACTTTATTTTTGGCTTCTTCCTTGAAAAAAAAGTTATAACCAACCTAGACAGCAGATTAAAAAGCAGAGACATTACTTTGCCAACAAAGATCCATCTAGTCAAAGGTTCGGTTTTTCCAGTAGTCACGTAAGGATGTGAATGTTGGACTATAAAGAAATCTGAGAGCCGAAGAATTGATGCTTTTGAACTGTGATGTTGGAGAGGACTCTTGAGAGTCCCATGGACTGCAAGGAGATCCAGTCAGTCCATCCTGAAGGAAATCAGGCCTAAATATTCATTGGAAGGACTGATGCTGAAGCTCAAACTCCAATACTTTGGCCACCTGATGCAAAGAGCTCACTCATTGGAAAAGACCCTCATGCTGGGAAAGACTGAAGGCAGGAGGAGAAAGGGGATGACAGAGAATGAGGTGGTTGGATGGCATCACTGACTTGATGGACTTGAGTTTGAGCAAGCTCCGAGAGTTGGTGAAGGACAGGGAAGCCTGGTATGCCACAGTCCATGGGATCCCAAAGAGTCAGATATAACTGAGTGACTGAGCTGACTGAACTGAGAGATTACCTATATCTATGTGTCTATCTATATCCATATCTATCTATCTATTTATCTATCTATCAGGAGGATAGACAGTTTTCATCCATTTTCATTGGATGGTAGGACTGGAAGTGATAGTAAACCATAGAGTCAGGTCTGTTCACCGCTCATGAAACTGACACTCCAACAGAAAATACATAGTAACCAAAGTCATATAGTTAGTTGACATCCAACCTCCAGCTAAATCTCAAGATTTTAAAGCCAAAATTAACCACTTTTCACACTACAGTTGTTAACTTTACATTCTATCCTAAGATGTACTTGCTGTGCTTTCTGAGGTCTTGAAGAGGGGGAAAAAAACCCAAAAGCTTGTTTCTGAACTTCTGCTCGCCTAATGAACTCATCCGATTTTCCAGATGTATGAAAGTGAAACAAATCTGATGCACAGTTAATCCTGCATCTTCTTGGCGGCAGCGTCTGAAACAGCCGGAGGACAGTGCCCCAGCCCGCAGTGGTGTTACGGATCACAACGGAAGCATATTGTCATCAGATTAATTTTCCAACGCTCCTACCCCAACCACAGAATCCTGAGAGAACGAGTGTCAAATACACTTAATAATTGCATAATTATGACATCTGTTACTCTCCAGCACCTCTTAGTGGAAAATTAACTGAAGAAATAGCAGGTTCAAAGATGTGTTAACACTCTGATAGCAGATTTAATTGAAATATGACGGGGGAGGATAATGGAGATTAAATTAAGCTTTCAGATAATCATCTGACACAGAGATAATTGAGCCAGCCTCTGCCACGTTGATGAACGCCTCGGAGATGCTGTGCAGGGTGGCATTTCGAGTATCTTATCCTCCAGGCAAAATGGAATTCTTCTCCCTCCCCTTCCTTTCTCGCTCTCTTGTCATTCAACATTTGTATCCTCCAAATCGATAATGTGAACAGCAGCATAATTGGAAATAAAAGATGATCTGAAATCCACAGGAAATTAGGTTGAGGTGCGCAGAGGAGCACAGTTGTGTCCTAGACACAAGGGGGGCTTTTATAAGCTGTCCACAAGAAGGATGTGCCTCCTCCTTGAAGTCTCACAGGGGCTGTTTGTCCAATATCTCTGTCTTCAATGGAGAGAACTGATGTTGAGACACGGAGGAGACCAAACAGAAATCATTTCGTGCTCTCTTGCCTCCACAGGGAACATTGCCATGCTTTTTAGGGCAAATTCAGGATGTAGTGTATGCTGAAAATCTGGTACTCAGTACTGGAGGGCATGCAGTCATTCTATAGAGGCAGCTGGCTCATGGTGGTTATTCGTGAATGTCTGGGGTTACATGTGATGAACAGTTAAAAGCAAGAAGTGGGGAACAGAGTTCTGGTTGCGTCATCGCAAAGGTCAGCCTTCAACAGTCCTAGAGAGTAGGGACCTAGCCTCTTTAATCCAGGGAACTTCTGCCTCTCCAAGAGTTGTGAGTGGCAAGCCAAGTGTAGACAATAAGACGGCATGCAAAAGGGAGTTTTCACCCTTTCTCCACTCAACCAGTGCCCCAGCTACTCAGAGTTTCAGGTCTGGGATTTTAGACCAATGTGACTTACCTGTTTTACTGATGTGGACAGGTGAGAATGTAGTCACATCTCCTTAAGAGTCCACTGAAACATCTGTATCACATTTCTCTCTTCTTCTTCTCTTCCTTGCCATCACCCCGCCCATGAACACACCAAGAATTCCCTGCCCTGGCCATGCCCTGTACAGTAACATAATTCAGGGGCACCCCGTTGGGGCTGGAGGAAGCCACTGACACAGGTGCCCCTGCAAATGGATTGCCTAGCAGACAACCAACCTCCCAGAGCGAAGCTGGGGCCCCTGCCTGTAGGACTCAGCAAGGGCCTCAGCCAGTCTCTTACTTCAGTGGTGACCACATCCCCTAGTTCAGATTCACATTTTGGCAGTAAATCCTTCAGTGGGCGGTGGAGCCCGAAGACCAGAGGATTGCCTCCAAATCTGGCCGGAGCATCCACACTCCAAACAGACATCCTCTTTCATAGGCTCTCCAGGGCACGATGCCCACAGTGGCTGAGACAGAGTCTGGAGTCCAGGGTCTCACAAATGGCAACGTTCCCCTCCCACCACCTGTCTTCTTTTTTGAATCTCATGGAGATTTTATTTACAGAGCTCATTGCTTCTCTCAATTATCAGTCTCAAGTAGGATCTTGGATTCAGCAAGATTACAGCAATGTTTAAATCTGGGGAGAGCAATGGGGCACTCCATCCCATCCCTCCCCTCCCAGAAGAGTTCCATTAAGTACATTTCACCAATTCCTGGGTATCAGCAGTAAATTCCATCTCATCTAGCCCCCCAGCTAATCTATGACGGCAAAGCTTAGAAGGTGGGTTGTCCCAGGTGTCCTGTAATTTCTGTCCTAAATTGTTAATTTATTGAAGCATCAAAGCACAAGGAATCTCATGAGAAGACAATTTAAGGGATGTTTTAAACATCTTCCTGAAGCCGAGTAATATGGCACCAGAAATTCCTTCCAAGGCGAAGATTCTTGACCTTCCTCTGACCTCTCTTTTTATCTGCAGGATGGGTGTGTGGGGCCAATAAATCAACAGAACCCACCTCTTTGTGTGTAGCCTGATACTGCCAACTGACACTGGATGGCTAGACTCTGCTTAGAGAAAACATTAGAAAACCTTAAAGTGTTTACAACGGTAACATGTTTTTGTTGATTCCACCCCTCTTAAGAATTTCTGCAGTTCCTTTAAGAAGTTGATTATTTTTTATATTGTGTATCATCTTGTCTTCTTGGGCAAATTATACAATCTAGGATATGTTTTGCTGAGTATGTAAATGCCTTTTACATATTTCAAAATAATATCTAATTAAAATGTCAAAGTTATAGCTCATGTGGCTGGAGTGGACAGGGCTCCACCTCCTCCTTCAGCCTCTCAAAGTTACATTTACAGCATGTCCTACAATTAGGAGCAATTATAAATTCCAATTAAAAAGAAACCCACACCATCCTGACGATATGGTTCTTTGATGTTTCTTTCTTTAATTTATGTGCTTGGTGTACCAAATTGTTTCAGCTTCCTCAGCTATGTTTCTAGACAGAAAAGACTCCCAAAACTGCGGGGAGAAAAGCAGACCAAGTGTGAGAAAAGTAGTAAAGTTCATTAAAAAAAAGAAAGGGTTATTGCATCTATAACTTCTGGACTTGGTGCTCATTGATTAGAGATTAAACATCATCCTTTGTACTACTCAGATTGGGATTTTTAATTAGGATGTCATTATTACACAGATATACTGAAGGCCAAATTGATTTCTGAGACCCTTTGAAATAATAGCACTACTTCTGCAAAATGAAAATCATAATAGATTATTGACTGCTTTAGGAGTTTTGATCCAAGGGCACCTCCCCAATGTCAGCGTTTTCAATATTTTTAGTTTCATGCAAAGGGACACTCATAATTAGGCTTATATTAGAAGTTTGTGCACATCAATGCTATGTTATGGATGTCAGTGGTGTCACATTGATTATCCTTAAATTATAACAGCAGTGACGTTGCTCATTGCTGAAATTGTTTATATGCCGCAGAGTCTTTGTGTAATTTAAAAAAGTGTTCATATTCATAACGAGTAACATACATGACTCACAAGATTAGGAGTTCATCCACTTTCGTAATTCACATGCTCTTCACGTCTCAGTAATTTTTTCAGGGTGCTCCTAGTTCAAAAGAAATACTTAATAGTTCCATGTATTAGTCAGGTCCAAACAACTTAAGCATTTATGTCCTAACAACTTAGTAGGCATATTTAAAAAAACAGAAATTGAAAAAAAAAACAGAAATTGAAAGAAAAACATAATATGTTTATTTTATTTTCTAACACCCACAATTACTTCTAATGGGATGTCTGTGCCTGTTAGGCTCTGCACAACTTCTAAAGTCTTAGAATCCGATTGGCCCCTGCCACTGTCATTTCCTGTTCCACACTGAGGTTTCTTTGGGTCTTTATCACAGCATCTGTGGAAAATCCAGCTTCCAAGAGATAGTATGTCATTTAAAGAAATACAGCATGATCTCGTGTTGAAATTGTGAATGACCTCAAGCTAAGTACTGACAGTTTGCAAGGTGTCTGAGAAATGTTGGGGGCTTCCCTGGTGGTTCAGATGGTTAAAAAGTCTGCCTGCAATATGGGAGATCTGGGTTCGATCCCTGGGTTGGGAAGATCCCCTGGAGAAGAGAATGACTACCCACTCTAGTATTCTTGCCTGGAGAATCCCATGGATGGAGCCTGTGGACAGAGGAAACTGGCAGGCTGCAGTCCATGGGGTCACAAAGAGTTGAACACAACTGAGTGACAAACGCTTTCACTTTCCCTGCCCTTAACCTCGACCTGAGCATGATGGCCCACACCTGTAAGGCCCACTGATGCCATACCTCCAAGAATCTGGAGAACCACATCCCACACAACGTAGCACTGGCTGAATATCAATGCTCAGTGGCATATCTACACAACAGAGCACTATTCGGACTTCTAAAAGGAACTCAGCTCTGAATCAACACAAATGAACCCTGAGACTATTATGCTTAGGGGAAGAGGCCAGGCAGAAAAGGTCACACATGGTATGATTCCATTTATATATAGGATCTAGAACAAGCAAATTCATAGAGATCGAAAGTAGAATCATGGTTACCAGGAGCTGATAGGAGGGGGGAATGGAGAGTTATTGTTTAATGAGTACAGAGTTTCTGTTTGGGATGATAAAAATGTTCTGGAAATGGATAATGGTGATGGTTATGCAAAATTGCAAATATGCTTATTGCCACTGAATTGTACACTTAAAAAGTGGTAAAATTGTAAGTTTTCTGTTGAGCCTATTTTCACACACACACACACGCACACACACACAAATATCCAGCTTGGAAAATGCATGTGGTTCGCTTTAAAAGATGATACTAATAAATAAAGATTAGAAGTGCAAAAGCCCCAGAGATACCTTGTCTCTTAAGGCATGAAATACCCAGTCAGAACAGAAGTTGGCAAACTTTCTCTGTAAAGAGCCAAATAGTAAATATTTTAGTCTTTACAGATCTAAAATCTCTGTTGCAACTATTCAACTTCTCCCTTGAATTGTGAAAGTAGCTATAGACAATAGGTAATCAGATGAGCCTGACTGATTTCCAGCAAACTTTTATCAATGGAACTGATTTTAAATGTCATATGATTCTCACGTACCATAAAATATTGTTCTTCTTTAGACCTTTTCTCCAGCCACTGAAAAATGTAAAAACTATTCTTGGGTTTTAGGTCTTACTAGACAGAGGGCCAGACTTGGCTCCTAAGCTGGAAGTTTGCTGACCCCTGAGCTAGAACCTCAAATCAAAAATGAGTAAACCCCATACTAACATAGTATATGGAATCTCTCTAAACATTAGGGATGGTGTTCCATGGTGGGTAGGAAATGCCACCCTTGAAAAATGTGTTAGTGTATGGCTCAGCCAGAATGAGGCATTCCATGAATGAGCTAACCCTAGACTTGACTCCCATTTCTACTTTCTGAAATTTTGTCCCATTACCCAGTCAGATCTCAAAGGCCAGCCCAGTGCTCTGTTCATCCAGGCAATGAGAAAATCCATTTGATTCACTACAGGATATAAATAATGCCTTTTAACAGCTCCTGCAGGATTATTTCCACAGAAATATTAGAGATTCAAGCAAATTAGAAAGCATAATCAAACAACCCTTCCTCCAGTAGTTGTAGAATTTATAAAAGCTTTTTTATAAAGGGAGAGGACAAGGAAGCTTCGCGGCACTGCTAAACTAAAATGATATACATACATGTATGCATGTGCGTTCTTGCATGATAAATCGCTTCAGTCATACAACTCTTGAAGACCTAATGGACTGCAGCCTGCCAGGCTCCTCTGTCCACAGGTTTCTCTAGACAAGAATATTGGAGTGGGTTATTATGCCCTCCATCAGGGGATCTTGCTGACTCAGGGATCGAACCCTGGTCTCTTATGTCTCCTGCATTAGCAGGCAAGTTCTTTATCACTAGTAACACCTAGAAAGCTCTTATATGTGTATATATACATGCTGAGTCACTTCAGGCACGTCTGACTCCTTGCAATCCCATGGATTGTAGCCTGCCAGGCTCATCTATCCATGGAATTTCCCAGGCAAGAATGCTGGAGTGGTTTGCCATTTCTTTCTCAAGGGATCTTCTCCATCCAGGTATCAAACATGCATCTCTTGCATCTCCTTCATTGGCAGGTGAATTCTTTACCACTGTGTCACCTGGGAAGCCCTCATACCAGCTATAGGTGTTTGGAAATGGAGTCTCTGATCAGTTGCCGGGCAATGGACAGATGTGTACAGGCAACCTTTTCTGCGTACATGCCTATAACTTGGCCTCCAATGTTCAGAGCACTCTGAGAGGTGAATGATGCTCAGGGGAGAAACATTGGAAGCTGTCACCCTGGGCTCCTTCCCTGCATTTTGCCTTCTTCCTTTAATTCTTAACATCTCTCTCTCCTTGATTCTTAGATTTCTCCTCCCATGTCTGCATCAATTCATGGAACCATTTTGTCAAAACAATGAACAATAATAGCTCACAGTGAGCTCTAAATAATTGAAATATTTGGTTACAATGAAGATGGCCACAGCTTGCACATCTCTTTGAGCTCAGAAAGCGTTTCCTTCATTAGTTCTAACTTTATTTCCCATAAAATAGGAGGCCATTTGAGTAAAATGATAGTTGGAAAAAATTTTTAAACAGAACCAGCAAATAAACATGGTCTTTATGAGTTGTAACTTAATCCCCAGCTGATGTCATGCTTCATGTTTCAACAGCCTGAAAATGCCTGACATCTATATATCAGGCAGATTTATGGAGACTTCAGGGTAAAGAGGTAAGAGGATTTCTTAAATAAGTATAGTGTTAGTCTGGGGGCAATTTGCAGCCTCTGTTATCCAGAGATTGAAATGTGCACATTTGGGCAAATTATAGGAATATGCCTTTTCAGTTCATCTCTTTTTTATGCTTAAAAAGTCTTCAGATATGGGGGATGAGTGCATGAGAAGAGAGAGAGAAGGGGAGAGAGAGAAAGTCAAAATGTGGTTCTCCTTTGCCCCTATTTGGTCACTGATGTTGCTCTGGCAATCCTAGAGAGAAAAGGAAAGATCCTGCATTGCAAATCTCAGAATCATGAACCACACACAGACCCTCTCCTCTTTCATGACTGGCTTGGTGGCAGAGTTGATTGTGTTGGCTGCAGGGCATAACAAGCCTCAGCGCCCTCATGATTCCTTGTCAATGCCTATTGAAAGTGAAAGTGAAAGTCGCTCAGTCATGTCCGACTCTTTGCAGCCCATGGACTATAGAGTTCATGGAATTCTCTAGGCCAGAATGCTGGAGTGGGTAGCCTTTCCCTTCTCCAGGGGATCTTCCTAACCTTGGGATCGAACCCAGGTCTCCCACATTGCAGGAGGATTCTTCACCAACTGAGCCACAGGGGAAGCCCAAGGATACTGGAGTGGGTAACCTATCCCTTCTCCAGCAGATCTTCCCAACCCAGAATTTGAACTGGAGTCTCCTGCATTGCAGGCAGATTCTTTACCAAATGAGCTATCAGGGAAGCCCCTTATGAATGCCTATTTGATCAGCACAGTTCCAGCAGTTACCCCACAGGGACTGAATTTTTCAGACGTAAACCTCTCCTTATATCATACATTGGTGGTCAGTTAGCCTAGAACAAAGACAATTTTGAAGAAGTCCTAGCAAAAATGACTCACTCCAGTTTTGACATGTGTTATTTGTAGATTTAATCCAAGCTTCCCTATAGGTCTGCTCACCCTGGTGAATGAGTAAGAATAAGTCACACTAACTGATACAGCACAACGCCCCACGTCTCAGTGGCTTAACACCATCAAGGTTTCTTTGTTGCTTAGATTGTAGTGCTATGGAGTGCTTACAGAGTGGACTTCTATATGGTGACTCAAGTAGTGTCTTTCCATCATGTGTCTTTGCCATCTGCTAACACTTGGAGTCTACTAGATACCCTGCATTCATCTGGGAAATAAGAAAGAGAGAGAGAGAGAGAAAAAAGTCTGGAGAACTACATAGGAAGTTTAATGGATTGCTGGGCAGACTGGGTCACATAGCTCCCTTAACTGCAAAGGATGCTGGGAAATGCAGACAACTGATTTCTAACCTCTATTTTGGTGCGGAAGTCACAGGACTGCACTGGTGAATGGCTGCTGGGGTTTCCTCAGAGACAAAAAGAAGAAACAAATAACAAAAACAAAAGTAGCTTTTTTATATTTGTATCTCACTGTTGACCACATGCTTAATTTCACTTAGCTTTCACACTAGTCCTGGGAGGGAGGCAGGACAAGTACTTTTATATGGGGCCTATGGACTTCTTTGGTGGCCCAGTGCCTTTCAACACTGCAGGGACACGGGTTTGATCCCTGGTTGGGGAACTAAGATTCCACATGCTTTGCAGCTCAGCCAGAAGAAAAAGTAAATATATAAATAAAAAAGAATGTTTTTAATAAATAAATAGATTCAACTATTTTATAACCCCAGGGACTGTAGTGCACCAGGCTCCTCTATCCATGGGATTTCCCAGGCAAGAATATTGGAGTGGTTTGCTGTTTCTTTCTCCAGAAGATCTTCCTGACCCAGGGATTGAACCTGCATCTCCTGCATTGGCAGGTGAAGTCTTTACCACTGAGCCACCAAAGAAGTCCTAGATAGATAGATGGATAGGTAAGTATGGCTCTAAGTGAGGTAGGGACTTGCCTGTGTCCTGGGTCATAAAAGTAATAAAGGACAGATTCTGAATCAGGACCCGGATATCCCAGTGTTGAATTCGCAGTTGTTGCTACTGTACTGAAATTGTAAATATAAATGGTACTAGAGGGTAGGAGGTGGAGTTTATCTAAAGAAAGCTGGAAATTAAATGGAATTGAGAAACAATTTCTAATTCCATCTAAGTGTCAGTAATGACTTACTTATGGGTATTTGAGGAGTAGGGAGTGAAATTATTTCAGTCTCTGCTTTTAGGGTAAATGCCAGCCTAATTCAGAAACCCAGTCCTTGTTCACCCTAGTCTATCTTTTTTTTCTCTTTAAGAAATTAAAGCAGGACTTTTTATTGTGTCATATTAACATGACTGCTGGGACTTCCCTGGCGGTTCAGTGGCTTAGACTCTATACTTTCAATGCAGGAGACCGTAGATTTGATCCCTGCTCAGGGAACTAGATCTCACATGATGCTGCAATTAAGACCTGGTGCAGTCAAATATATATATATAC